>BQNB010017485.1:0-69856 GCA_026074375.1 Tanacetum coccineum
TATAAGAAGGATCCTAGAGCTCATAATTCTCATTCCTTCTCCTCCTCTTCTCCTAGTAGGTTTCGAACCAAACAAACCCTTAGGGATAAATTGTTTGAGTTCGACTACTTGACATATTCTTGGTGTTCACTTGTTTGTTGGTCAAGAACTAGCATTCGGGTGATACTCCTAGACGTGTAGTGTATGATACGCGTAGAGGTTACTTATTTTAGTAACTCTAAGGGTTTCGGTTTCGCATGTATTACACACATGCGTGTACTCGAAGAAGTCTCCGGTTCTTCACGTAGCTTGGTTGCTATTCGGTATGTTTTCTGTTTATGTTTTATGTTAATTATAAGTGCTATAAGAGTTTTACTCCGATGCGTAGCTCATTTAATATTCACGTAATATTAGGTTATTTAGATAACGATTTTCAACAGTGGCATCACGAGCCGTTCATATAGCGTTATAATTACATAAAAAACGGTAAAATACCTAAAATACGCATATTTTGTGATATTTTCTTGCTTCTTATGCGCAATTTATTTTAGGAATTTATTTAGTGAAATAATTACTAATAAAAACACATAAAATCTGAAAATATAAATATGGTATGTATTTAAGAAAATCCGGCTACAATAGAAATGCATATTTATGAATATTTCTTGCCTTTTATGTGAAAACCTATTTTAAAATATTATTTAGTGAAATATTTTACCCTAAATATCACATAAAATAAGAAATAAAATATGGTTATATTTTAAAAAAATTTGTTTCGCTTATTATAAATGCATGTAGAGATTTTCTAGAAAGTGCCCACTAGGCAAAGGCTACACAACATTAAATACATTAAACTTTCCTCACTAAAGACACTCAATATTAAGTGCTAAGCAAAGTTTAATGTATTTAATGTTGTATATCCTTTGCCCAGTGGGCACATTCTAGCAAATCTCATGCATGTATTATAATTTGCGATTTGAATATATTGTAGCTTATTTATTGCTTATAATTTTTCAACTATGGATTACATGCATGTAAACCATGATTATTAAGCTAAATATATTTTATGTATGCTTGTTTAGAATGGTATGCATGAAATCATTACGTGAATTAATTGGTTAATTGCAAAAGATGAGAAAACTTTTGTTGAATTATTGTTTTAATTGCGTAAATGATTTTGTTTAGTGAGTCAAACATGATACATCATGTTCACCAATCACAAATTAGTTAATTGTATAAAATGTTTTCTTTTAATAAAAATCATGGGCCCACTTATTTATTTTCACTCACAATAAACTTAACATGATCAATCATGTTTGACCATAACTTTAGAGGATCATTTTCCATTAATTTGGTAAATGTGTTTTGCATGTTTATATTATAGCATTTTTTTATATAAAATGCAAAAATAATTTTCAAAATTAATATGGACTAAAAGTACATGATTAAAATGCTTATTGTACATATATTGATATGTACACTTTGCTAAATCATGGACTATATATGTAAATTTGTTAAATCTTGCAAACATTCTATAACGCAGGGGTTTAGTTGTTTCCGCAAGGGAACCCGCGACGGAACAATGCAAGAATAAACAATTTTACATAAACGTTTTAATAATATTTAAAGTATGTCGTAATCGTTACTAGGGTTTGATTATTTCCCGTGGGGAATTAACCTTATCCGTATTGAATGGTAATTGATTTCCTTGATTATTATTCCAAAATTAAACACAATATATAGACATCCAAGGAATATTCTAGAGAGCCATATGGGTTAGGCTCATCATACAAAACTGGGCCTACTACTATTAATAAAGAATGACTAATAAATGACATTAATTATATTGACTAATACCCCCCGCTGTTAGAGCGGGAGGCGGACGAACGCTCAAACTAGACCGAAAATCTTCAAACAAAGCTGATGGAAGCCCCTTAGTGAAGATATTGGCAAAACTAAAAACGAGATAGAACATGGAGAACACGAACATGGCTAGTTGTAACCATATCACGGACGAAATAAATGTCGATCTCAATGTGTTTCATCCGTTGATGTTGAACAGGGTTTGCGGACATATAAACAGCACTAACATTATCACAGTAAACCAGAGTGGCAGTCATAAGAGGAGAATGTAGCTCACGAAGAAGGTTACAAACTCATGCAGTTTCAGCGACAACGTTAGCAACACCCTCATATTCTACTTCGGCGAGATGGGTGTTTGTCGTTTAGCGACTAAGACAAAAGATTATCCCCCAAAATAACACACTAACTAAAGTAACCTGCGTGTTAGAAAAATTCAACCTGCCCAATATCATCACAGTGTAACCACTAAGAGAAGTAGATAGCGGAACATACAAATGGAAGACCAAAATCTCATTCCCCCCGAAACATATCCAGAGATACTTGAGTGCAGCAAAGTGCGGCTCCCCGGATCAGCAATAGGTAAAGGCAAAATTTGCTGAACTGCATAAGACAAACTCTGGGACGTGTAAAAAAGATATTGGAGGCCCCCCTGCAAGGGCTGTGATATTACGTAGCGAATCCTGAAAATGAACACCTTCTGGACCAAATTAAAACTCTGAACAACGTTGTCCGAGAGGGGTTTACAAGTAAACCATTTAGCTAGCTCGCTCAAGAGCGTAAGCAGCATACTTTCTTCTGTGACAAAACTAACTTGTAAGGGATACATCAACAGAAATACCAAGAAAGTAATTAGGTGCCTCAAGATCAGTCATGTCAAACTTGTTATTTAGAGAACCTATAATTTGCTAAAGTAGGGTTGGACAGGAAGCTATGAGAATGATGTCATCCACATAAATAAGTATGTAAGCAACCTTAGAACCCTGTCTATAGATAAACAACGAGGAATCGCAGCGACTATGATAAAATCTAGCTCGTGTGGCATAACCTGCAAACCGCTGAAACCAAGCACGGGGTGCTTGTTTCTGTCCATATAAAGACCTTTGTAAAAGACAAACATGATGAGGATACCGATTGTCAACAAAACCAGGAGGCTAATGCATGTACACAGTCTTAGATAAGTCACCGTTAAGAAAACCAGTTTTAACATCAAGTTGGTGTATGGGCCACTTACGAGACACTACAAGGCTAAGGACTGTGCGAAAGGTGGCCGATTTAACGACCGGACTAAACGTCTCATCAAAATCAACACCTAGTTACTGACTACTACCGTTAGCAACTAAACGTGCCTTATAGCGGCTCAAAGTCCCGTCAGCATGAAACTTATGTTTAAACAACCACATGGAGCCAACCATATTAACACTTGCAGGCCTTGGTACAAGTAACCAAGTGCCATTTTTAACCAACACATTATATTCATCGTACATAGCATTACGTCTGTTTAGGTCTTTTAAGGCGTGAGATGGATTTTTAGGGATAGGATAAATAGAAGAAGTATGTAGAGACAAGCGCTCGATAGGTTTGACAATACCTGATTATGACTGAGTGATCATGGGATGAGTACGAGGAGGTTCGTCTACAAGTTCGGTGTTTGGATGGAGATTTGGAAAATCAAAAATTGGTGGTGGTAGTGGACTGGTTTGATGGGTTGAAGTAGATAGGCCGCTGGCGTGGTTGTGGGCTATCAAAGTTGGAAGGGTGGACTAAGGTGAAGGTGATGGTTCGGTAGGAGGGGCCTTGGGGTGTTGGACTCCGCATTAGGGATGGCCGTATTGTTAGGCTGAGTTGTTTCGTAAGTTATAAGGGGAGGTATAGGGCCTGATGTGAGGGTGTTTTCGAGGGGGGAAGGTGCGGGGTCAAGGAAGGTGTAAGAAGGCGGGGAGGAGGGTGTCATCAAACGGTATAGAAATTAGGTTCCGTCAAAAGTGACATGTCTTGAGAGGATAATTTTATTTGTTTTGAGGTCTAGGCATCGAAAACCATGATGGTAAGCGAGGTAGCCCAAAAATATACAAAGGGTGGCTCGTGGAGCAAGTTTGTTTGGGGAGTGAAGGTAAGGGTAGCATATACACCCGAATATTCGTAGGCAAGAGTAATTGGGTGGTTTGTTAAAAAGCCGAGTATAAGGTATTTCATTTTGAATTATGAAGGTTGAGTAGATAGGTGGCAATATGGAGAGCCTCGACCCAAAAGGTAGGGGGATGGTGTGCTTGAAAAATTAAAGTGTGAATGATATTGTTGATTGTTCGTATCATTCATTCCGCCTTGCCATTTTGTTGGGATGTATTGGGGCAAGAGAATTTATGTTGAATGCCATGTTTGGCAAAGAGGGTGTGAAGTCGGTTGTTATCGAACTCACCGCCATGATCACATTGGATGCTTTTTATTTCGCATCTAAATTGGTTTTTAACATAATTACGGAAGTGCAAAAATTTATCAAACATGTTAGACTTTAAACAAAGAGGGTATATCCATAGGTAATGAGAGTAATGATCAAGGAATAATACATAGTATTTAAAACCACTAGAACTAATAATCGGAGATGTCCATAAATCAGAATAAATAATATCAAAACAATGTTCAACAATAGAATCCAAACAATGAAAGGGAAGCTTCACATGTTTGCCAAGTAGGCAAGCGTGACAAATATGTGAAGACTTTTCTTTATTACATGAAATAAAAAGACTATAGACAAGCGAACGTAGCACTTGATCACCCGGATGTCCGAGGTGTTGATGCCACATGGAAACACTTGTCGAGAGAAAAGCAATAGGAGAAGTTGACAACTTGGTAACTGGATAAAGATCGCCTGAACTGTCACATCGAAGGAGGATATGACGAGTTAAGTAATCCTTCACAGAAAAACCAAAGGCGTCAAATTCAATAATACAATTATTGTCCCTAGTGAACTGACGAACAAAAATGAGACTTTTAATTATATTGGTGGTTACAAGAACATTATGAAGATGAAGTGGGCGATGTTGGGAAGGAATAATGATATGGCCGGTGTTGGTGACGGGAATACACTTGCCATCACCGACGTGAACAGATGGAAATAAGCGTTTATCAAAAATGGTACTTAAATTACTTACATTAAAATTTAAATGAGAAGAGGCACATGTATCCATGTGCCAAGTCGGGTCTTGCGGCGACATAATGCTAAACGCACTTGGTAGAGTAGTAAGTTGGGATGCATAAATAGCCGGAGCGGGACCAAGTATACCTTGACCAGGATGCGGCTATCTGTAATGCATTTGTGGTGTAAAATATTGAGCAACATTAGTATTGTGGGCCATGTATTGGGCCAGAGTACACGTAAACATATTGTGAAACAATATAAACAATCGTAGCCTTTCTTAAAGTTGACTTTTTGTAAAAAACAATTGATATAAAACCAATTAACAAGTCAACAATGACTGCGGATATTATTTAAGTGAACAAAGGAAAAGGGAAACAAAGGTTTTGGGAGATTGAAGAAACACGGTATGGTGAGGGATTTAGGTATGTAAATTGGAAAGATATTAGGAGAGAAATTAGATGGCTCTGATTACCATATTGAAAGATAATTGATTTCCTTGATTATTTTTCCAAAATTAAACACAATATATAGACATCCAGGGAATATTCTAGAGAGCCATATGGGCTAGGCTCATTATACAAAACTAGGCCTAATACAATAATTAAGGAATGACTAATAAATGACATTAATTATATTGACCAATGATATTGACTAATAATTCGTAGTAAGATCACTTATACATGGAAATATTATAAATATGGTAACCTTAATTTTATAAATGGCACGTGGTTTATAAAATTATGAGATTTCTATTTATAGAAAGTTTTTTAAAAACAAAATTGGAAATGTTTTAAAATAACTAGTGTTATAAGGTTGTATGCATGCTTCCTTATAGACATTTTTGGTAACCTTATTTTTATCAAAATATTTATACCCTTAAAATTAAGTCATTAGCCATCCAAGTATGAAATCACTTGAGTTTGTTTTTTAATCTAAGACATTCTTAGGTAAATTACAAAACAAGGTAATATAACAATCGTATAGTAAATTACTGATTTTGTATTGGACGACTTATATCGAGTATGGTTGGTCAAACCTTCGACCTGAGGCATACGATGGGGTTAAACATGCTACTTGACACTATAATTCTAGATTATATTGCCTTGTGCCCCATAATGGCAAGAGTTGCACATGTTGGCAATTATCTCCTGCAGATTACCTTTTGAGTTGTACTGTTTCTAGTAGATCAACTGCATTAATGGTAGAACGTCAAGTTGGATCTTAGACCATTGTAAAATTAATTGTTTATATATATAAACATGGGTAGTTATTTTTTAAGGGATGAATTATCGAAATTACTAAAAATGAACTTTGCAAATCTTTTTAATGTATTAATGCAACGAATACCGTAAACAAAGGTCTGTTCTTACTTGTGGAAGACAAACTGTGTCTATTTTTCTTGGAAAAATAAGACTATTTCCTATACTTTTTACTTGCTGAAAAAGTTATAATAGGAATGAAAGAATTATCCTAAATTCTATTCGAACTCATACCAAACTTCATGTTAAGTTAATTGAACTTCTTATTCTTTCAAGATTGCTTCAATATCCTTATTCGATTTTGAAATCTTTGAATCATAATAAGAAACTTGGATAACTAGAGAACTTATGTCTATAGTTGTTTCTTTAAATCAGTAAGAGACGTTGCACACCCTTGAGGTAAAGTGAGCGGATAAAGGAGGAATTGCATGCCAATTTTTCAAGTTAATAAACAGCTAAGATGGCTAGAACTTGAACACACTTACTTGCATATCTAAGTACTTGCTTACTAGTCCATGTGACTCACATTAGCAATAATGTGTAGATATTCAATAAATGGAAAGATAAATTGCAATTACTTTCACTAGTGAAGGAACACTCATAATGTTGCCAGATCCAGTAGGAGTAATGCATTTTATAAATGAAAATGACAAACTTGTAATGTTGTCAAATTCAGTGAGAGTTATGAGATGTTTCCTCATAAGCGTCCTACTTTATTTTTGGCTTTGCCTGAAATAATAAATTACTTTCCAAGTGTAAAACATCTTTATTTAGTAAAGAATCACGGTGTATTATCTTTAATAACTTGCTGCCTTTGAGATGTTGCTTCCGTTTTAATGTTATCTTTCATAGTTCTGGACGATTCCTTATTAATAGATGGAGTTCTATATATATACTGTCACACCCCCAAAATCGGACGGCAGCGGAATAGTAACATTGAGGTGCGACTTCATAGTCCATACGCACAAGTCACAGAAAACGACCTCAAAAGAGACGTTTAAATAAATTTCACATTCGTCATATTAAAATCAGAGTTTACAAAGGATCCCATTTATAATGCAATAGAAACATTTTTTTTAACGTTTGTCGAATGGTATACAAGTTATTAAGCCTTCAAAAATATATATATCCGCGCGACTCGAATGCTCCCTGTGCTCCACTAGCAAAATAATAACCTGAGAAAATACACGCAAAAACGTCATCAATAATGTTGGTGAATTCATAGGTTTAGGTAAAAACAGTATTGAAATAATGTAAGAAATATTTGCAGTAAGAAAAGAAGGTTAACGGACAATTCAAACCGTTTATTCCAAAATCCAAGAAGTGATTTAATAAATCTAGTAATAGTGTCGAAGTAGTATACCACAAGATCGAAGAATGGGGTGGACTAAGTACGTATTCCGAAGTCCAAAACAAGTTAATGGTGATAAGAGAAACAAATTCACCAAGTCTAAATATAAAACAGGTATTATTGCACTAAGCTCATGACCCACCCGAAGCTTAACTAGATTTGTTGACCCCAATCAGAAATATAGGATGCTTGCCAACAACCTAACACCATATCAATGGTTAAATGCACCACCGATCACACTCGTGACCCAAGTAAGGTGGGGGATAGTCAAACCTGATAGATTTATTCCACAACACTCGCGCTTACTATAATAGCATTACGGTTCATGATAAGTAGGACTTCCACGAGGCAAATAGGGTAACATGAGCAATAATAGTCAGGCCGGAAATCTGGATTAGCATACACTTTGTAAACACTAGTGTCCCGTAGTAAAAACAATATGACTAAATTCACGATGATTCAAATATAGTTAATCACGCGATCTCAAATCATGAAGTAAAACAAATCAAACTTAGTAAAATAATCATGTAACGCTACGATAGAAAATCAATAAGTTCACTTAGTAAAACGAGCACGTATTCTCACCCCGAAAACAGTTTAAGAAAACCATTAAAAGAGAAAAGGTGGGGCTATGAACTCACCTTAGGAAATGAATGATCGAGGTATAACAGAAAATGCGTCACGATAAAGACGGAAAGCAACCTAATTAGATATAGGTCAATAAGTACTACGTACTAGAAATAGTAATACCGTATATAAGTCATAAAGCTACATCACCAATCTAATCATGTTTTGTGCATAAGAAGATTAAATCCCATTTGAAAATCAATGCATGTAAATAAAGCTACGTATAATCTTAAATAGGTTCAATCGCCTTTGTAAAATAATAATTATAAAGTTTAAGACATGTATAAATATTATATAGAATGGATTCTAAAATGTTCCTCAAATTTTTAAAAAAACGAACCAACACTATTCATCTCATGAAATAGTAACACAAGATATAAAATGAGTGCGTAACTTTCCAGTCTCTTTAAAGCCCGTTCTTAAGTTTCTTATGTCCCAACACGTAATGCGAAGACGAGATTCTTATTCGTATTAGGCCGAGTTATCAGAATTTGACATTTATATATTTTGACAACCTGATGAACAGTACTGTTTTACTGATCACGTAACCAGTTATAAAGTTATTTTTATAGTTTTAATTATCGTAAAACCCGTAAACGTCGTATTTTATTCGTTATAGCTCCGTTTTTAGTGATTCTTTCGAGCACGTTCTCGTAATTGAAAGTTCTACTTATTTATGAGGTTTACAAAAATAATTATTTCTGTCATGAACATGTAACTTTTATTAAAACATAGTTTTATAAAAGTATTAAGTTGTGCCCGTAAACATCGCGAAATTCATAACTCCTCGTTAGTTAATTGAGAAAAATTACGATCTTATCATTTTGGAACTCGCTAAAAATAAGAATAATTTATTAAAAATACAAACTTGCTGTTTGGAAAAAATGTGTCACGAAGGAATCCGAAGGCAACCTAATCCAATATAGGTCGTATAAGTACTAAACACTTTGATTATTTATAGGTCGTATAGCTCATCATACTATCGTTTGGGCTATCATAATTAAGAGGTCATGTAGTGACGTATGAGGAGCTAGGACACTTTAAATCGTAAATCCAACAACTCGTCGATACACCACCCCGAAGAGGCCTTATTATGAAACTCCCTAGTAATATAGCACTTAGCTTAATACCACATATAAGTCTATATAGTTCAATCACCATCTAATTGTTTTGGTAAAATTGTGTTTAATAAGTAAAAACGTTTATAAATACCGTTTTAGTAAAACTGGCGTAACTTTCGCGTTTTAAGTCCGATTTTGACGTTTCTTATGCCCACGATTTCGTATTAGGACGAGTTATCATAATTTGACATTTTCATATTTTTGACCCTCTGATGTACAAGTCTTACAACCATTTTGGAAACTCAATATACCATCCATATAACATGTGTACAAATCCATAAATCATGTTTACAAGAAAATCCACTTTTAAAATGTTAAACATATCCTAAATGGTGATTTCACTATATAGCACATAATATACACATATACTCATAGAATGAAAGTATAAAGGTTTATAGAAGACCTTATGATGAATGATGATGATGAAAAATAGGTGCTAAACCCTTGTTTAGCCTTTAAACCCAAGCTTACACAACCAAGAAACCCTAATCCACTATAGAAACCCTAATATTGTCTTTCTTGCTTCAACACTTGAAAATGGTTAACCAATGCTTGGAAACATCTTAGTATATCTTAGGATGGATGTGTAAAGGCTTGTATATGATGTAGAAATTTTGTATGGATTGAGTTGGAAAGGGGTTTTGAGCCGTGGCTATGTAGAGGAGAAAAGAGAGTGTTTTTGATCTTTTACACCAAGTGTTTTGTGTATGTATGTGTTATAACTCTTGCATACAAGTATATATATGCCTAGTTGGTCAAAAGTTTGCAATAGTGGTCCAAGACATACTTCATGGTCTTAAAGAAGACTAATGCGGTCAAGGGAAACAAGGTAAGGCTTGGTTTAATTAGCTAGGTGATGTACAAGTTCTTAGTGTTGAATTTGTGTGCTCTATGTCTCCCTAGACCTTATGTACATGAAATTTAGGGGGTGGGAGTACTAGTAGTGTTTTAGATATTTTACATAAATATCATGCATTATTTACAAGTTGTAAAATGTAGTTTTAGCATAAAGGTGTAAACTTGTAATGTATAGGCTTTAGTAGTTTATTTTTAGGAACAATATGACTAACATTGTTAACTTGGGTAAAGTTTAATAAAACTTTGGGTATTGGGTATAAACATTAATATTTGTTGAAGCGTAGATAATTTTTGGTGCTTCCGAGTATGCCTAAATGTATTAAATTGCGAAACATAAACGTTTTATATAACCGATAAAAATAAAACATAATAAGTAAATTATTACTTTAGTAATAATAATATAATGATTACTTGACGTAAACTTTAATTTGTTTGGTGTCCGTTTACGTTGATTGGTGATTCTTAATTTACGCAATTTAACTTAACTATTAAAATTAAAAGTAAACGCGTACGAGAGAAAAAAAATAATTAGCAAAATAGATGACGTCGTAAATGACCTAAATATATGGAATGTTACACATGGTAGTGCATCAAAGCTACGAAGTATTTATCACTTAAATTTCATACGGTAAAAATAATTACAAAATATATACCTCTAAAAAACATAATAGAACCTCGATATGACCTCTGGAGGAGTAGCTTAGACGATTAAACAAGCTTTCTCATTTTTAAGTCTAGTACCAACTACTTAACAATACATTGATACTAGACTGGGAGGACATGATGAGGTATGGTCTCCTCCGGATACTTTGGGGAAGACAATCACTATTAACTCCTAATATTCATAAGACAAAATCACTCTATATTGGAACGGTCTAATGGAATAGCTGGGGTGACGAAGGCCACCTCATGTCTAAAGGAAATAACTAAGGAGTAGTGTCTCATCAGGAGGTAAGGAGCAACCAGTCTCCTCAGGCGGTAAGGATAAGCCAGTCTCCTCAGGAGGTAAGGAGCAACCAGTCTCTTCAGGAGGTAAGGAGCAGCTAGTGAAGGAGTAGCAAGTCTCCTTAAGAGGTAAGGAGTAGTTAGTCTCCTCAGGAGGCAAAGAGAAATGCCTATGTAAGAGGTAGAGCATTGTATCTGTCGAAGCTAGTACACTGACGTACGATGTTCGAAACAGACGTCTGACCCACAACCAATACTTGGAGCATGGAGATAACTTTGACTCCGAAGATAAAGTCTAATACATGTCAGCGACTGACGTGCTGCCTCTCGAAGACAACTTAGCTTCCACAACACTCGTGTCTTGGAGCTAAGCCTAGATAGTATATAATAAACTGTTCACACACATGAAGAAGGTAGGTTACATGTATACTTCTCTTTACTCTCTCTCTAGCTTCTCTCACTAAAACTTATACCAAGCATACACTTACTCTTATGTCAGAGCTTGGTCTCGGATTAAAACCCTGGCTCAAGCTAATAATGTTCTTTCTTATTTCAGCCTAAGAGATGAAGGAGTAGCTGTTGGATTTCCTAAGGATCAGGGCTGAAGAACATCTACGGAAATTTGTTCAAACAGAAATCCCAAACACACCCTTTAATCAGCGACCACTTTTTTTATTTCCTTGGGTTCAATGGCATCTGTTATGTGCCTGTTACCATGTCAATCTTAAACATTCTCCCATCACTAAAATCATTCCTATTTTGGATGTTATACTAAAGAAGGGATGCTTGATGTAAGAAGTAAAGTGTGGGTGACTGATTGTCCAATAGATGTGTCAAGATAAAGGTTACTTTGTAGTTCATTCATCATTGGAGGGTCCGGCTGGCATAGTGACGTGGCACGTAACGACTGGTGGATCGAGTTTTATGACAGCTACAGTTCGAGGTATCAGACCTCGTGATTGGCTAAAGACAAATATGATGACCGTACCCTTTGATCTAGGACTCTTATTGGCTGGCCTCCTGGATGGACAAAATCACCCCCAAGCATACTTTTTCCTTATTAATACCTCATGAGTTTTCAGACTTGGGGGTGTAGAGTTTAGTTAACAAAAATTTTCTTTTCTTTGTATGTTCTTATTTTCATCATATAGTTTTTAGTAGTAGCTTATTAGTTTTGTAAAAGGTATCCTAGCTTATTGGAGATTATTGTAAAAGAGATTGTGGATTATTTTATGAATGAAAGTGGTTTAAAGTTTGGCTTATCATCTTATTCTCCTTTTGCTTTTGTTTTCTCTTATTAAGCTGATTTGATTCATAAGCTTTTCGAAGTGCTTATGTTAACCTTATTTCGTTTGGCTTAATCATAAATAAGATGGAAATCAAATAAGTTATCTCTTAGCTTATTCTATTTTTATTCTTATTTCTTGTTTAAGCTACATCTAATAAGATTTTACATAAGCTTTTGTGATGAGCCTATTTCCAAATAAGCTATTTTAAGAAGTTTTTCTCTGAGCTCATTTTCGGTTCAAATAAGCTGTTAAAATAGCTTATCTCGATCTAAGTTAAAGCTTATATCACCTAGCTTATTTTCGTCTTGTTTGCCTTTAGCATTTTTGTTTATAGCTTATTGTTGGTATAAGAGTGCTTATTATTGTTTAAGCTCGATTCGAATGGCAAAAAGAGAAACCATGAGTGCTTATAACCTAGGCTTTTTCATTAAGTCTTGAGTTCCCTTAAGTTTTGAGAGCTTATTAGTTAGATTTTTAGTTTTTATCGCTTATAAGCTATTTAGTTTTGTCTTCAAAATTTAATTTTACATATAGTTTTCAAAAGTAGCTTATTGGATTTAATCTAGTTTTTTATAAAATATAGTTTTCAAAATAGCTAATTTTTCTAAAAAGGTTCTTCATCTTATTAGCTTATTTTGTCCTAACTTTTCATGTCTTATTTCTTATTCTATCCTTCTACATCTAACGCCGGAGCTTAAGGGTTTAATAATCTATATCAAATTTGATTATTTGCTTTAGCTTATTAAATTGTGTGGTTTTATTCGTATCGGTTTCATCATTCATGTTCTAATATTCTTCCTTTTTTCAATTTATACTAAAAAGTAGAATAATTTGTAGTTTTATAATATGTTGATGCTTATTAGAATGATTGTTGCTAGTTTAATTGTTATGATTAGTGAGTAGTTTATTAGTGCTTGCTAAGTGATTTGTGGATTGAAAATTAAGTGTGGATTGTATAAAGGTTTGTTAATTAATAATTTTTCGAATTATTTAGATTTGTCATTTGGTTGTTTGAAGGACAAAATCCAAAAAATAATCAAATAACACATCTAGTAATTAGTATCTTTTTAAGGGATCATTTTCAATATAAACCAACATTGTGAGATAATTGTCTTTTCTAAGGATAATAATTCGTTAATAAACCTTAATTCACACTTAAGGAACTTTTCAAGTCACTTAGCAAGCATATTAGTTTTATAAATCTTTCTAGAACATTTTAGCATAATTCTCGTAGTTTAATTGATTAGTAATTTTAGATTTAAATCGCACAATTTTGCCTACGTGGCAAAATTAAGCGTTTTAATTGGTCTAATTTTTTAATTCATAAGATTCAATTTGATAGAAAACTTCGAAATGATGTAATTTTTATATTATATAAAAGATATCTATATCTATATCTATATCTATATCTATATCTATATATTCCAATATACAGAAGTTGAAACAGACCATGAATGCCCCTATTAAAAAGTGATTCTGAAATTCTAAAATGTCTACTTATGTCATTTTACCCCCACAATGTAAATTAACCACACTAATTAAGGAAATAACAAAATTAAAGCAAAACTTATGGAGGAAGCCTCACATAATTCGGCCAGGATTCTTAAGTTTGATTAAAAAATCTCACATTAAAAAAAACCCATTCATTCTGCAAACAAAATATTTTTTTTAACCTTATACCGATCATCATTAGAAAATCAACAATATTTGCAGCTTCAATTCCATTCATGTTTCAGGTATTTATTTTCTTATTTTGTATTAATTTGACTCTCAGTTAAGTTTTTGCAAAGTTCATTCCTAACCTATATACATTGCCATTAAGTCAAATCTTATGTGTAAACTTTCAATCCGTTTTGTTCTTCCAAGGATAATTTTGGTTTCTTCTTGCAAATCATCTGGTATGGTATTTTGAACATTTTTATGATTGTTTTCTTCTTTTTATTCTTTCGTTTTACAGAGTAGGTGTTGAAACTTTTATGAATCCATCAATTCAACCATATAAAAAGGTATGTGTCTTTTGAGTTTATGGTGCATTTGAGAAGTTCATGTGTGTGTGCATAAGGTGTTGGATAAAATGCTTAATTGAAATTATTATTCATAGGAGGACTTTTCGTTTTGAATAAACTTTTAATATTGGTAAGAGATAAACTGAACCTGTTGGTTGGTATAAATGTTATCAGGTTACTGGTAATATAATAAGATGCAACTCATATTCTATGAACATGTGATGTTATGCAGGTAATGCTCTTTTGAATAGATAATTGTTTATTAGAGTTGTAATCTTATTACATTTAAGATAGATGACTAGCCATGTTTGTGTGTTTAGGTCATGGCGAATGAAAATCCCGAATACAAATTATCAAATTCAAGGTGATTGCTTTTAATTATCTTAAAAATTTAATACAACTTGTGTTTCATTCTACATGTTCATGTGTTTGATGAAATCAAATTTTACGTTTGAAGCTTAACTTGTACATCAAGTGTTTAATGTACCTTCTATCTTCTTGTTTGATGTAAGGGGTCGTTGTAGTATAGTAGTAAGTATTCTCGCCTGTCGTTAGCATACGCTTACACAAGTAACATTTATGAGTAGTGTTAAGTCACACCCCCAAACGAGGCCTGGACGAAAACATGTGTCCGGGGGCGTGACGTCAAAATACTCATCACACAAGATACAAAGAATGACCTCTAAGGGTTTGTTAAAAAATCCAACATCGTTGCATTAATTAAAATAGTTAAAGTTTTACATAGGTTCATAGATAATATGCGGAATCGATTAAAAGTTTCAAAGTTTGACAATGATGTTAACATAGATAATAATATTCTTGAAAATTGGTCCAATGCCAGGCAACACCAATAAGCAAGAAAATAGATCCATAGCTAAGCACCTGAGAAAAACATGCTAAAACGTCAACATAAAGTTGGTGAATTCATAGGTTTGAATTTAGTATTAAAAGTGGACGACAAGTTCACCATACGCACATGACAGTTATAACAAATACAACTTCACATAAAAAGTATTTACTGTTGCGCTAAGCTCTTGACACCGAGGCTTAATTTGATGCAACATATTATATGCCAAACAAGGTATTAATTGCCCTAGAGGTATCTGACAAAGATCACCTAGTGAAATCCGACATGGTATATATCCGTTTGTTCGTGTCTCTGGAATCTAGTAAGTGCTACTTACCCGGATAGGAATAATTAGTCCCAATAGATCTATTTACAACATTCATGCTCCTTCAATCGGTCCTCTGGTCAAGAAATTGACGGTTCATGATAGTTCGGGCATTTGGGGTCTATTCGTAACTTAGGCAACACGTAATCAGGAAAAGGCAACGTAAAGTAACTTTGTCTATAGTTTAAAAACAAGCAATGTTTCTCACCCTAAAGTATTAAAGTAAAGATAGTAAAACATAGGGCTATGAACTCACCTTTAGCAAATGGTAAGATAATTATCAATGAAGAGATATAATGCCAAGAGGTCCTACTTGAGACCTAAATCAATGACGCGTCATAGGAAAGACGGAAAGTGTACGAAACTTGAACGAATCGTTTATGAGAGAAAAAGTCATCCATGAGTGTTTATACTTTAAATTAATTAACAAAACGCGACTAAACGGAGTTATAGAGTTTTTCGTTAAGTTTTGGCGTTTAACCAAAAATTACCATTTTTAGTAAGTTTCTATTTTAGGAAAGTTGTTAGTTTCGGGACATTAATACCGTCCCCTATATTTGTTAAGTTTCCATATTTTCAAAACGCACTAACTAGTTTTAATCGCTTAACTTCTATGTCCGTTTCGCTAAAACGTAATAAAAGTTACTATTTTTTTTAAATCCTACCTCATTTATCAATCTCGACATCATTTACATATTTTATGACGTTTCAAATGTTTCTAATCAATAACCTAATGTTTTTATATGTTTTGCCAATGTTTAGAAAGTTCAAAAATGTCCAAAAATGTCCGAAAACTTCATTTTATATTCCAAACAGCACTATGTCAAAATAGTTTTGACGAAAATTGTTTCAAGTTTCATTAGTCTATAACTTGGCCGTTTTAAGTCCGATTTTAGTGTACGATATATGAAAAACTATATATTCAAAATAAGCTTTTGAAAAACTACTTTTACGCCTATTGAAAACATTCCTATGTCGCCCAAAACCTCAAAACAAATTCAAATCAGCAACTACCTTTTTCACAAACGCTTCCAAAAATATACCAAACTTCACAATAGTGCCTAATCTAGCCTAAATTTCATTCACAACAAATCCACAACCAAACCACACCTAAAACTAACCTAATCTCTTCATTTTAATTGTTGCAAATCACTTTTCAACTCATCTCACCAAGTTCATAAAGTCATAAACATATTACTTCCATTTTTATAAAAGATGACAAGATATTATTTTATTTCTTTTTGAAAAATCAACATAAACACCGTAGGAATCATAGATCTATTCAAGAACATAAACATATGTAGGATGAAAGTAGAAATAAAAGTATAAGTTTCAAGATAAGCTTACAAATATGAAGAACAGGCTTAAGAAAACACAAGTATGAAGATGAAAGACTTGGATCTTAAAAACCTCAAATAATAACACAACCCTAATTTGTAGATCTTGAAGTAAACCTTTAAGTCAATGAACCAATACTTCAAATCACCTTAGAAAACCTTAGAAATGAACCTAGTATGCTTGGATTATGCAAGAAATTAAAGAAAATCAAACCCTATAAGGGGTGTTTGTTGCCGTGATTTAGCAAGAAGAAAGAGGGAGAGAAAAGAAATTTTGGAGACTATGAAATGAGAAGTAAAACCCTAGTTAGGAGAATGCAAAGTATTTATAGGAAAAAGACTAGGTTAAGGGCTCATGAGAAGTCAACAAGGGCGTAACCAAATGGCAAAGTGATCAACATACACCAAGAGTGTGTGTAGGGGGTTTGAACGCAAACACAAAGGGGGAGGGGGTTCGAGCTTAAATCACAAACCAACTAGCCACTTTGAAATTAAATAAGATTGCATGTTATAAATTAGTGGAGACAAAGGCTCTTACATCACCATGCATGCTTCCAAAATATCACTATCAATGCATGTGATGTAGTGTTTTCATTTAAAATTCAACTTTTGGTTCCTTTTCATTTCTTCTGCTTGCACCGAAAATTAGAGAGGTTAGGGGTGGTTTGACCATGAAAGTTTGACTTCTAAACCCAACATATATGATTACTTGAGTTTACATGAAAAGTTTTTAGGTTTTTGGGGTTCCGTTTGATCAAAAACGCAAAAAACGCAAATTAGGCGCTAAATTATAAAAATAAGTATCGGAAGTGATCGTAAACTATGAAACACTTAGAAAAGATAAAATAATTCATATAATATCTAAACTAATCGAAATCCAAAGTCAAAACGCGTCCGATGACGTTTTTAGATTTACGCGGGTTAACTTCCCGGTAAACCGACAGATTCAAATGTAACGTATAAAAGTCAAAATGAATGATCCGAAAAGTTTAAAAGAGATTTGTCCTCAAAGCTTAAGACGTATCTTTAGACGCAGGTGCAGGGTTAGCAAAAAGATGAGGGTACTTTTTCTTCATTTGGTCCTTGCGCTCCCAAGTAAGCTCAGGACCTCGCCTCAAATTCCAACGGACCTTCATAATTGGAATGCGGCTTTGCTTTAGTCGTTTAACTTCTTGATCCATAATTTCGACCGGTTCTTCGATGAATCTAAGCTTGTCATCAATCTGAATTTCATCCAACAGAATAGCTAGGGGTTCGTCGGAGAAACACTTCTTCAGATTGGAAATGTGAAAAGTACTATGTACCCGACTTAGTTTCTCTAGGAGTTTGAGTCGATATGCAACCGTTCCCACTTTATCAAGAATTTTGAAAGGTCCAATATAACGAGGATTCAGCTTCCCCCATTTGCCGAAACGTATCACCCCTTTCCATGACGAAACATAGCTCTTCTGTCTATCTCGTGCAGCTTAAATACGCTTCTTAATCTGAATGATTTTCTCAATTGTTTCATGAACAATTTCTGGGCCCTTGAGCTGAGCGTCTCCAACTTCAGCCCAACAAATAGGCGATCGACATTTTCAGCCATAAAGAGCTTCAAACGGTGCAGCTTTGATACTAGTATGATAACTGTTATTGTAGGAGAACTCCACCAAACGTAGGTGTCTATCCCAACATTTCCCAAAATCAATCACATAAACACGTAGCATGTCCTCGAATATTTGGATGGTTCTCTCACTCTAACCATCCATCTACGGGTGATATGTCGTACTCATGTCCAATTGAGTACCTAAAGCTTTGTTTAGCGATTGCCAGAAATGAGATGTAAATTTACTATCTTGATCAGAGATAATCGAAACCGGCACTCCATGCCTTAAGACTACTTCCTTCAGGTATTGTCTCGTCAACTTCTCCAATGAGTCGGTCTCCTTCATTGGTAAGAAATAAGCAGATTTTGTAAGTCGGTCTACAATTACCCAAATCGTATCTTGACCTAACGACGTCTTTGGCAACTTAGTAACGAAATCCATAGTAATGTTCTCCCACTTCCATACCGGGATCACAGGTTGAACCAACAAACCCGATAGTTTTTGGCATTCGACCTTAACTTTTGCACAAGACAGACACTTACTGATGTATGTGGCAATCTCAGCTTTCATATTCGGCCACCAATACAATTTCTTCATGTCTTGGTACATCTTGTCCGATTCAGGATGGATCGAGTAATTTGACTTATGCAACTCGTATATAATCAAAGTTCTCAAGTCACCAAAATAAGGTATCCAACTTCTCATATTCAAACATAACGTTCCATCAACATGGGGCTCCAGCTTCTTAATCATACTACACAGATCTTCAGTTCCATAATTCTCCTCTATTCTCGCCACAACTTGAGCATTTAAAATTTGTACTAGAAGGTTCAGACCAATCGTAGTGGCTTATTATGTTCCTTTCGGTTCAAGGCATCCGCCACCACGTTCGCCTTTTCCGAATGATTGCGAATTTCATAGTCATAGTCACTCAACAATTCTAACCATCTACGTTGTCTCATGTTCAACTCTTTCTCATCAAGAATACGCTGCAAGCTCTTATGATCAGTGAACACAACACATTTCGTGCTGTACAATTAATGTCTCCACATTTTGAGAGCAAACACTATAACTCCAAGTTCTAAGTTATGTGTAGTGTAATTCTTCTCATGAATCTTGAGTTGGCATGATGCGTAGGCTATGACCTTTTCGAGAAGCATCACAGTAAACCACAAAGTTTTCACTACCTTCGGGTAAAGCCAAGATCGGTGCACTACACAGTTTCTGCTTCAACAGCTAAAATGCAGCTTCTGCCTTTTCACTCTAATCAAACTTCACGCTCTTTTGAGTCAGCTTCGTCATAGGCTTGGCAATTTTTGAGAAACCTTCGATAAATCATCGGTAATAGCCAGTAAAACCTAGAAATTCACGAATCTTTGTTGGAGTCTTGGGCGATGCCCAATCCTTGATTGACTCAATCTTAGATGGGTCTACGTGAATGCATTCACTATCAATCACGTGACCAAGAAATTGTACCTTTGACAGCCAAAATTCACACTTTGAAAACTTGGCATACAATTCTTCCTTCTTAAGCAACTCCAAAATTAACTTAAGATGTTCTGTGTGCTTCTCCTCGCTCTTGGAGTAGATCAAGATGTAATCAATAAAAAATTAATGAATTTATCTATGTATGGTTTGCACACTTGATTCATCAGATCCATGAATAGTGCTGGTGCGTTGGTCAGTCCAAACGGCATCACTTGAAACTCATAATGACCGTAGTGTGTCCTAACTGCTATCTTTGGAATGTATTCCTTTTGAACTTTGAGTTGGTGATAACCAGATCTTAGGTCAATCTTAGAGTAGACTCTTGACCGTAAGTTTGTTCATTTCACGGTAATCGATACACATCCAAAAAGATCCGTCCTTCTTTTTGACAAACAAGATTGAGGATCCCCAGGGTGAGAAACTTGGTCTTATAAACCCTTTGTCAGAAAGTTCTTGAAGTTGAGTAGACAATTCTTGCAGTTCCTCGGTGCTAATCTATACGGGGCGCGTACCATGGGTGTAGCACCAGGGACCAAGTTGATTTGGAATCAACTTGTTGCATAGGCGGTAATCTAGGAAAGTCCTCTGGAAGACCCCCAAAAAGTCCTGTACGATTGACACGTCCTCAAGTCGCTTCTCCTCCGACTTGTCTTCGATTTCCTTCTTCGTAACTTGTGCCAGAAAAATTAGGCAACCTCTCTTAATATACTTCTGAGTCTTAGTGTATGATATAATGCTAAACTTCGACTTCTTTCCTTTGTCACTTCTATCACATTGGACTATTAAAACTTCGTCTCTATAAGGAATCCGCACAATCCTTTCATCACACACGATTATCGCATGATGGTTCGCTAACCAATCCATGCTGATGACAATGTCAAAACTACCAAGTTCTACTGGCAGTAAGTCAATGTTGAATGGGTGAACTAGCAATCCTAACGTACAGCCTCTAAGTACGGAATTAGTTTCAGAAATTCTCCCATCAACTAATTCGACAGCATAGCTAACGTCTAACGTATCAGGGATCATTTCAAGTAAGGTACTAAAAGTAGACGACACAAAACTTCGATCGGCTCCTAAATCAAATAATACAAAAGAATAATGGTTGTTAAGAAGAAATGTACTCGTTATGACGTTTGAGTCGGGGTTAGCGTCTCCTCCACCTAGCACATATGCTTTTCCTCTTGCTTCACCAACACCATTCTTGTTTCCAGTTTTGTTTCCACAGTTTTGATCTTTCAGCTTTGGTTAATCACTCCTGTAGTGTCCTTACCTTCCACACTTAAAACAAGTAAAAACTCTCTGATTCACTACTTGACCTCTCTGATTGGAAGTAGTGAAATCTACCGCCTTACAGTCCTAGGTCAAATGACTAACCTTTTTGCACTTCCCACATCTCACAGTGCATGGCCCTTCATAATGAAATTTACATTTGTTGCAAAGAGGTAGCGGCCCGTTATACACTCTCCTTTCATTGTTGCCAGCCGTGTAGGCTCTTGCTATATTCTGACCTCCAGCATTATGTCTTTTGTTTGGTGGTTGCTGCTGACGATTGTCCTTCTGGCTGTTATCAAACTTTCTTTTGTTATCAGCATTTTTCATAACATAACCTTTCAACTTTTAATCCATTAACTTGTTAGCAATTCGAACAGCATCTTGCAGTCTTGTAGGTTCTACAGCAATTACATTTCCCTGGATAATATCCAGGAGACCTCCAATAAACTTTTTAACTTGATCCTCCTCTTCGTGAACCATCTTGGTGCACATCATAGTAAGCTCTTGGAATCTTTGAGTATAAGCAGCCAAATCGTCATTCTTCATGGTCAAATTCCATAGCTCAGATTCCATCTTTTGAATTTTAATCTTTGGGCAGTACACTTCAGCCATTAGCTTCATGATCTCTCTTTATGACATGACAAATGCAGCATCAGCTCTAATAGTCCTATTATATGAGTTCCACTAAGTTAGTGTACTGTTTAACAGTGTGCAAGTAGCATGCTTGAATTCGTATTTCTCTGGACAATTGTTGATATGAAATATTGTTTCCATTTTCTCAAACCACCTAATCAACCCGACAACTCCTTATGTTCCCTTAAATTTGAGTGGTTGACACTTCATGAAATCCTGGTAAGTACATTCTTGAGCAACTGGCCTAGCACCCATATTATTCTCATTTAGGTTTCCATTCCTACCATTTCCATCTTCACCATTTCCATTTCCACCATTTCCATCTCCATCATTTCCATTGTCACTGTCGCTTCTGTTTTGGCTTTGATTTTCAACCTCGAAAGCATTGGCAGCACGGGTCGCCTCATAAGCAGCCAATGCTTCCTCTACTCATTGGTTAACGAGTTCTTCAATTGCCTCTTAGGTCATACCTGAAAGAGTGATAGTCATGTTCTACAGCATAAGACATAGCACACGATGAGATTCGATACAGGATATAGCCACTATAAATGGCCTATAAGGTTTATATAGGAAAATACAATAGAACATGTTTTGCCAGAACAAGTAAATAACAATAAAGATGAATACACGAGAGATTCAAAACAATCTTTTCATATCATTTATAAAAGCATCAATCGGTTACATTCAACCCATAATGGGGAATTTGATTTACTCTAATACAACTAATAAAAACTAGTCCTACTATTAGCCTAAAGTCCATACACAACATCATGGACGAAAACCTAAACGCCTCAAAGCGAATGTCTCCAATCTCCTAAATCGCATCCTGTCATAGTAGCAAAACCTAAGCTTACTCTCCATAAAGCTCATGCTTTACCAAAACCTGTCGGCTCTCGCTCTCTCCATTATCATGGTGCCTTGAAGTCTCGCGTTGCTCCACTCTAAGGAAGTAGCCTGATTAAGTAAGCTAGCTCTCTCTCCACCAGCAATCAAACTCCTAGCCTCCAACTCTCTCTGTCCTGTCTCAATGTCTTCTATCCTCTAAAGTGGTATCCTTATAACATACTCATAAATATCCTGCAAACCCTCCTCTACCTGCTCCAAACGCTCTACTGCATCGGGTATAACAGGGATATCAATCCTGGCAACCACATCCACTCCAACCTCCATAGTACCTTTATCATTAGACTTGACCTCGTCCTCAACCTCGTCCTTTATATCAACCCCAACATCGACCTCCATATCAATACATGCATCACCTCAGTCATAACATCCCTATCTACTGTAACCTCAACAACCGTAGCATCAGCCTCAATGTTCCCTAACATAATCGTGTCAATGTCCTCTTTAACACTATCCTCTAGTGAAATAAAATGTCTAAACCTCTTACGAGTTGGGAGGAGATCAGCACAAGAAAGAACTAAAGCTCTCGTAGCATGGATAAATGAAGTACCAGTAGCAGCAGGGGACCTATATCTCTTGTGAGATGGCCCAGCAAATAACTCGGAAGAAGAATCCCCACCTGACGACTTAGATGTCGTTGGTGGATACATCGTAGATAATGGGACAGGACTCTAACAGAGATAGGCCTCGCTACACCGTGGAGTCCTAACAAGCGGTAGATGAACAAATCTCAGTGGTTCGGTGGTGTAGATGAGTCACCAACTGTGGTATATGGTGATACATGTTCGGGTAGGGAATGACCCTAAATAGAATGCCCAGATGATGAATGATTTGAAGATGAATGACCTGATGATGATCTGGAAGTAAAATGATCCAAGTGATGTGATGTGTACCTCAATGCTAGACGATGAGAAGGTAAAGTCTAACCGACTTCCTCATGGCCAATGCCTTATATGGCCCACCAGGATGAGTACGGTAAAGTCGACCAATAGGAGTGTCCTCCCCGGGTTAGATAAGAATAACTCGTCATCAACGAATCCTAAGTGGGGCAACAACATGTGCAAGTGGAAACTCAGATGATGGTGTAAAAATAGCAGATGGTGCAGGTAAAATGGGTGCAGTAGGGATATCTGGAGTAGAAGTAGTAGGTGATGATGATCATGATGCAACTCTGCTCCTCCATCTAGTAAGCATAGCATCATGAGGTGTAGGTGATACATGCCTCTCGGGTATCTTAGTATCTGACTCTGAATCGGGTTTGAACATAGAAAAGGTAAAACCATAGGTGCTACAGATACGGGAGGTGGTAAACTCTCCAATAGATCAGCCTTTGATGTTGAATGAGTATCAAGATCGAGCATCCTAGCAGGTGAGGAAACTATAGCCGTCCCCACCTCCAGTGCGACCAGAATCTCAACAGAAATAGAACCAATAAGAATAACTCGCGGAGAATAGGATCCCACACTCTCGACTGATACATCTGAAGAAATAGAAATAACTAGAGCTACCATAACCTGCACAAGCAAGAGTTTATATAAATCCCCTTTATATCAAACCATGCCAATGTGTGTAATGCTGGAAAATAGAGTTGTAAGGTATAGTCATAAGGTATAGTCATGGAAAAATTATACGTAATATAATTATGGAAGTGTATTATAATTAATACTTGTATACTTATCAATAGTAATTATATACGTAAGCAAGTAAACACATAGGATCACAGACTGGTTATAGACCAGACCTAAATATACTACCTGGTTCTCTATAACCATGGCTCTGGATACCAATCTGTCACACCCCCAAACGAGGCCTGGACGAAAACACGTGTCCGAGGGCGTGACGTCATAATACTCATCACACAAGATACACAGAATGACCTCTAAGGGTACGTTTAAAAATCCAACATCGTTGCATTAATTAAAATGGTTAAAGTTTTACATAGGTTCATAGATAATATGCGGAATCGATTAAAAGTTTCAAAGTTTGACAACGATGTTAACATAGATAATAATAATTCCTAAAAATCGGTCCAATTCCAGGCAAAACCAATAAGCAAGCAAAGACATCCACAGTTAAGCACCTGAGAAAAACATGCTAAAACGTCAACATAAAGTTGGTGAATTCATAGGTCTGAATTTAGTATTAAAAGTAGACCACAAGTTCACAGTATGCATGTGACAGTTATAACAGATACAACTTCACATAAAAAGTATTTACTGTTGCGCTAAGCTCATGAAACCGAGGCTCAATTCGATGTAGCATATTATACGCTAAACAAGATATTAATTGCTCTAGAGGTATCTGACCAAGATCACCTAGTGAAATCCGACATGGTATATATTTGTTTGTTCATGTCTCCCAAATCTAGTAAGCGCTACTTACCTGGATAGGGATAATTAGTCCCAATAGATCTATTTACAACATTCGCGCTCCCTCAACCAGTCCTCCGGTCAAGCAATTAACGGTTCATGATTGTTTGGGCATTTGTGGTCTATTCGCAACTTAGGAAACATGTAATCAGGAAAAGGCAACGTAAAGTAATTGTGTCCATGGTTTAAAAACAAGCAACGTTTCTCACCCTAAAGTAGTAAAGTAAAGATAGCAAAACGTGGGGCTATAAACTCACCTTTAGCAAATGGTGAGGTAATTATCAATGAAGAGATATAATGCCAAGAGGTCCTACTTGAGACCTAAATCAATGACGCGTCTTAGAAAGACGGAAAGTGTACGAAACTTGAACGAATCGTTTATGAGAGAAAAAGTCATCCATGAGTGTTGTGCTTTGACTTAGTTAACAAAATGCGACTAAACATAATTATAGAGTTTTTCGTTAAGTTTTGGCGTTTAAAAAAAATTACCATTTTTAGTAAATTTCTATTTTAAGAAAGTTTTTAGTTTCGAGACGTTAATACCGTTCCCTATATTTGTTAAATTTCCATATTTTCAAAACGCACTAACTAGTCTTAATCGCTTAACTTCTATGTCTGTTTCGCTAAAACATCGTTTCGCTAAAACATAATAAAAGTTACTATTTTTTTTGAAATCCTACCTCATTTATCAATCTCGACATCATTTACATATTTTATTATGTTTCAAATGTTTCTACTCAATAACCTAATGTTCTTATATGTTTCGTCAATGTTTAGAAAGTCCAAAAATGTCCAAAAGTATCCGAAAACTTCATTTTATATTCCAAACAGCACTATGTCAAAATGGTTTTGCCGAAAAATATTTCAAGTTTCATTTGGCTTTAACTTGGCCGTTTTTTAGTCCAATTTTAGTGTACGATATATGAAAAACTATCTATTCAAAACGAGCTTTCCAAAAACCACTTTTACGCCTATTGAAAACATTCCTAAGTCACCCAAAACCTCAAAACAAATTCAAATCAGCAACTACCTTTTTCACAAACGCTTCTAAAAATCATACCAAACTTCACAATAGTGTCTAATCTAGCCTAAACTCCATTCACAACTAATCCACAACCAAACCACACCTAAAACTAACCTAATCTATTTATTTCAATTGTTTCAACTCACTTTTCAACTCATCTCACCAAGTTTATAAAGTCATAAACATATTACTTCAATTTTTATAAAAGATGACAAGATGTTATTCCATTTCTTTTTGAAAAATCAAGACAAACACCATATGAATCATAGATCTATGCAAGAACATAAACATATGTAGGATGAAAGTAGAAATGAAAGTATAAGTTTCAAGATAAGCTTACAAATATGAAGAACAAGCTTAAGAAAACAAAAGTATGAAGATGAAAGACTTGGATCTTAGAAAACCCTAAATAATAACCAAACCCTAATTTGTAGATCTTGAAGTAAACCTTTAAATCAATGAACCAATACTTCAAACCACCTTAGAACACCTTAGAAATGAAACTAGTATGCTTAGATTATGCAATAAATCAAAGAAAATCAAACCCTATAAGGGGTGTTTGTTGTCGTGAGCTAGCAAGAAGAAAGAGATAGGGAAAAGAAATTTTGGAGACTATGAAATGAGAGGTGAAACCCTGGTTAGAAGAATGCAAAGTATTTATAGGAAAAAGGCTATGTTAAGGGCTCATGACACGTCAACAAGGGTGTAACCAAATGGCTAAGTGATCAACACACACACCAAAGTGTATGTGTGAGGGTTTCGGATGCAAAAAAAGGGGGAGGGGGTTCAAACTTAAATCACTAACCAACTAGCCACTTTGAAATTAACTAAGATTGCATGTTATAACTTAGTGGAGAAGTGTTCTAATGTTGTCATACATGAAGACAAGGGTTCTTACACCACCATGCATGCTTCCAAAACATCACTATCTATGCATGTGATGTGTTTTCATTTAAAATTCAAATTTTTGGTTTCTTTTATTTTCTTTTGCTTGCACCGAAAATTAGAGAGGTTGGGGGTTTGACCAAGAAATTTTGACTTCTAAACCCAACATAGACGATAACTAGAGTTTACAGGAAAAGATTTCGGGTTTCCGGGATTCCGTTTGATCAAAAACGCGAAAAACGCAAATTAAGTGCTAAATCATAAAAATAATTATCGGAAGTGATCGTAAACTACGAAACACTTAGAAAAGATAAAATAACTCATATAATATCTAAACTAATTGAAATCCGAAGTCGGAACGCGTCCGGTGACCTTTTTTTGATTTACGCGGGTTAACTTCTTGATAAACCGACAGATTCAAACGTAACGTAACGTATAAAAGTCAAAATGAATGATCAGAAAAGTTTAAAATACTGACCTAAAATTTACGGGGTGTGACATGTTAGCATCTGGTTTTATATCTAGTAGTGATTTTGTTTAAGCTTGGTTTGGGGATTGATATTATAAACCTCATACCACTATACATAAACCTTTTATAACAATATAACATACACATGCATTAAATTTTGAAAAAGTCTAGGATCTTAAACCTCTTAATGCCACATAGGTGAAAATCGAGGATGACGAACTCCCGTTCTTAAAGCCTATTTTATAATTTTAGTCTTTTTCTTTATTTTAAACCTTTTTAATGGGCCTTTTCTGTTCTTGTTTGATGTGAGGAGTCATAAATTAAAGGGGGCCGTAATTATTTATTTTTGGGTGTGTTTTATAAACATTGCGTGCGAGACCGGTAATGGCTTAGTGTGGGGAAATTTGATATGTGCTAAAACACACATCCTTATAACCTCGGAAAACACTATAAAACGGACTAAAAATACTAAAATATGGAAAATTGTATTGCAAATATGTTTGTATTGTGTTTTTATGTCTTGCAAGTACTAAGGATTGAAAACGAAGCAAAAACGAGAATTTTCGGGTTTGATTCGTTTGTTTTTACTCATTATTCAAGATCAAGACGAAGTCAGAATAATTCCCCGAGCACTCCATTAGAAAGAGCACAAAATTGTAAGTCTAACGGTGCCTTCTTTATTTATTGGGCCGGCCCGTAACCCGTTATATGGGTCGGACCAACCTATAGTTAAGCCATCCAAAACTCAGCTCTAGCCTAAGATATTAAAGCCAAGCCCAATATACAACCCGATCCACTAAGATGAAAGTAATACTCAAAACTAAAATTGAAGAATTAAGATATTAGGGCTAGCTCACGTGACCCCAAATTAATTCCCACCCCCACACGTGCCTCTCCATTTTCTTTTGTACTAGCCACTCAACTCCCGATACGTGGCAATACCATGAAAGAGTGACGTGGCACGCACGCAACGACTGGAAAATTGGGTTTTATCAGACTTCATAAGTTTTTCCTTATTTATACCTCATGAGTTTAACAAAAAAATTATTTTCTTTGTATTTTCTTATTTTCAGCTCATAGTTTTTAGTAGTAGCTTATTAGTTTTGTAAAAGCTATCCTAGCTTATTAGGGATTATTGTAAAAGAGATTGTGGCTTATTTTATGAATGAAAGTGGTTTGAAGTTTGGCTTATCATCTTACTCTTTTTCTTCTCATTTCTCTTATTAAGCTTATTTGATTCATAAGCTTTTCGAAGTGCTTATTTTGAGCTTATTTTGTTTGGCTTAATCATAAATAAGATGGAAATCAAATAAGTTATCTCTTAGCTTACTCTATTTTTATTCTTATTTCTTGTTTAAGCTACATCTAATTAAGATTTTACATAAGCTTTTGTGATGAGCCTGTTTCCAAATAAGCTGTTTTGAGAAGTTTTTTTTCTGAGCTCATTTTTGGTTCAAATAAGCTGTTAAATAGCTTATCTCGATCTAAGTTGAAGCTTATATCACCTAGCTTATTTTTGGCTTGTTTGTTTCTAGCATTTTTGTTTATAGCTTATTGTTGGTTTAAGAGTGCTTATTATTGTTTAAGCTCGATTCGAATGGCAAAAAGGGAAACCATGAGTGCTTATTACCTTGGCTTATTCATTAAGTCTTGAGTTCCCTTGAGTTTCGAGAGCTTATTAGTTAGATTTTTATTTTTTATCGCTTATTAGCTATTTAGTTTTGTCTTCAAAATTTAATTTTACATATAGTTTTCAAAAGTAGCTTATTGGATTTAATCTAGTTTTTTACAAAATAGCTATTTTTTCTAAAAAGGTTCTTCATCTTATTAGCTTTTTTTATAACTTTTCATGTCTTATTTCTTATTCTATCCTTCTACATCTAAGGCCGGAGTTTAAGGGTTTAATTATCTAGATCGAATTTGATTATTTGCTTTAGCTTATAAAATCGGGTGGTTTTATTTGTATCGGTTTCATCATTCGGGTTCTAATCTTCTTCCTTTTTAATCCATAGTAAAAAGTAGCATAATTTGTAGTTTTATAATATGTTGATGCTTATTAGAATGATTGTTGTTAGTTTAATTGTTATGATTAGTGAGTAGTTTATTAGTGCTTGCTAAGTGATTTGTAGATTGGAAATTAAGTGTGGATTGTATAAAAGTTTGTTAATTAATAATTTTTCGGATTATTTAGATTTGTCATTTAGTTGTTTGAAGGGAAAAATCCGAAAAATAATCTAATAACACATCTAGTAATTAGTATCTTTTTAAAGGATCATTTTCAATATAAACCAACATTGTGAGAAAATTGTTTTTTCTAAGGATAATAATTCATTAATAAACCTTAATTCACACTTAAAGAACTTTTCATGTTACTTAGCAAGCATATTCATCTTATAAATCTTTCTAGATCATTTTAGCATAATTCTCGTAGTTTAATTGATTAGTAATTCTAGTATTAATATTAGTATAATTTTTAGTATTAAAAAATTAGTTTTCTTAAAGTATTTTAAGTTCTAAAATCAAAAATCTAAAAAGATAATCAAGCATTTTACCTCATAACATAAACGAGGGTTTCAATACAAATCTCAACGTGGATTACGACTCCAGAAGAATAATATTTACTTTTCCTAAAGTGATTATTATTTCTAACGAGAATTACTATATTATATTACTCGACACGTTTCGTACGCATCAATTTGTTTCTAAATACCCCCAATTATTGTGGTCAAGATCTGTGGTAGGTGGTAGATGGTTGTTGCGGTGGTTGGTATGTAATGATAGACCTGAGATGGTGGTGGTGTGATAAGTACCCAAAACACGTAAAGATAGTAATAATAACTAGGATTCCACTTTGGCCATTTCCATATGTCGAACTTCCACCTTCCATACTTCAAGTTACATTTTGGACCAATTATTGTCTTCCTCTTCGGCCATTTCCATATATCAAACTTATCACATAAAACAAAATCATCATCTTCTACTTTGTTGTCCTCATACGTCCCATTATACATTTCCACTAGCTTATTGAAGTTAGTGCTCCCATCTCTCTCGCTAAAGTTAAACCTACCATCCTATACATCCACAACCCCAATCTTTGAAACTCGAATTGTACTTGCATTGCTCTTCGTACCATCAACACCATAATCTGGAATACCTAAACTCATTACTTCCTCGTCCTCCATAACCATATCATCTTATTTATCTTCTAGAGTCACTTGAATATAAGCCTTTATCTTTTCAAATATGGTGGTCAACACCATTAAAGTTTCACACTTACTCCCTATTAGTGTAACCAAATCACCACTCTCCTAACATTATCTTTCCAAATAGCATCATGATCCATCACATATTCCCAATCTTTTTCATTTCCATTTGAATCTTCAATGATTTCTTTACAAAGTTCATCAAGAACCACCTATCTTTCTATTTTCCATTTGATTCATTTAACGTCATAGAGGAGAGCAATGTTAGATGTGAAATCTTTTCTATAAAATTGTAACTGACTTCTTCCAACAAAGCTAAACAATATGCGTACGAAAGACTTTTATGTTTGAACAATCTAACGTTATTTCCAAGTTCCCATGCCAACCCACAAATGAAAACCTCAACTACATACCATTGCTCCAAAAGTATATACCTATACTGAGAATTCAATGAATCATAATACTCTTTAACTGTGCCATATATTTTGAGAAAATCATTCATTGACCTTTCAATGAACACCTTATATGCATCTTTATTTTCCTCAGATGTCATTTTTTTTTCACTGAAATACTAACTGATTCACCAGAAAATGACTGAGTCTCTCCCAAGAAAGAGCGCTAAGTACCCAAAACATGTAAATATAGTAATAACAACCAAGATTGCTCGAAGTTGTTAAGAACACTAATCAAGATCTATCATAAATAAGAATCAAGATCGAAATGCAGGTTCTTGGATTGATTATTTATAACTAAACGATTACAATGATATTGGAATAAAGGGAGAAAATGATAAAAATCAATAAGTCTAGATAATGAAAATGGTTACAACGATAGGATATTTATATTAGTGATTTAAAGACAATGGAAAGGAAATAGATTTGACCGCCATAATTGCCATTAAACATATTTGACCGTCATAACTGCCCTTTGACTTTTTTAAGCTCTCTTGACTTTTCGAATTTGACTTGTATCACTCTGTTATAGCCAGAGGTGAGTATAACACGTGCTCATCACGTGTTTGGTTTAAAACCACGCACGTGCCCCTCACGTGCACCAACGGCTACAACAGACTTAAAGATTCCACTGACCTGTAAAAAGTGGGCCTAGCCCTTGGGGATGTGGTAATACATCTAAGAAATTATCCCATTGAACGTACCTCTAGATGCAGGAATAGTGACATGGACTAAATGTCTTGTCTAAGCCAAGGAACTTACGCCGAAGAGTCCTGATAAATGATGATTAAGACAAGATTCTTGATTTTTGAACCAAGAAACACTCGGTTTCCATTTCGGTTGTAGGTGTAACCAGCCCGCTATTAAAGATATGGAAGAAATAAATAATAGAAAAAGAGTCTGTCAATCTATCTCCCTTAATTAATTATTGTCCTTAAGAATTCAAATCAAAAGCTGGGTAGTCCTTGGTTAGTTTATCCAAAGGCTCCCATGTAGCATTCTCAACACTGCCATTGGTCCACTAGACTAACCCATAGACTGCTACGGCATTCCTTTTCGTTTCCACTTTGGCCATTTCCATATGTCGAACTTCTACCTTCCATACTTTAAGTTACATTTTGTACCAATTATTGTCTTCCTCTTCGGCCAATTCCATATATCAAACTTATCATATATAACAAAATCATCATCTTTTACTTTGTTGTCCTCATATGTCCCATTATACATTTCCACTACCTTATTGAAGTTAGTACTCCCATCTCTCTCACTAAAGTTAAACCTACCATCATATACATCCACAACCCCAATCTTTGAAACTCCAATCGTACTTGCATTCCTGTTCGTACCATCAACACCGTAATCCAGAATACCTAAACTTATTACTTCCTCGTCCTCCATAAGCATATCGTCTTCTTGATCTTCTTGAGTCACTTGAATATAAGCCTTTTTCTTTTCAAATTTGGTGGTCAACATTAAAGTATCACACTTACTCTCTATTACTGTAACCAAATCATGGTGAAGTGTCTAGCGGTGGTAGCCAGATATTATTAGGATATGGTTTTTTTGGAAAAGGTGATTAAGTGGATAAAATGAAAATGGTGGGGTGAGGATTAGTTGGTTTATGGGAGTCATTTGTTTTTTTTAATATAATAGATTAAAATGACCAAAGTACCCTGTTAATTAACAGCAAACATAAGTTAACTGACGGTGTTAGTGAGGTTGGACCAAAAGTGTTACGGGTCGACCAAAACTAGTTAGGATCCGTTACATTTTAAACTATTGGACCAAAACCGTTAAACTTGGCAAACCATAAGGACAAAAAAATGTAGTTAACTCTTTAAGATATGATTGAAACTTAAACAAATTAGTTCAAACTAATACAAAATATACATACCTGTTCTACCGACTTTTCAACACCAAGAATATTACCAAGCTTTGAACCAGCGAGTTCCCAAAACCATTGACGTGATTTATTCATACTTTGTTTTTTGTGAACTTCACGAACAAGATTTGAACCTTTTCTTTAAATAATAGCCATGTCAGATGTTGGGTCCTTTAAGAGCATTATGGTTCTGCTTGCTTTGTAAACACAATGCTTTCATCAAAACATAGAGGCTTTGTATCTGAATTAAATATCCAAATTAATAAAAGGATTTAGAAATCTGGCCCATTATGTACTACAATTAGTTCATAAGTTTATACCAAAATAACCCAAATTTGAATTACTATTCCCACTACTTACGCATAATTTCGCAAATTTTCAAAATTATTTTACAATATATATTTTCAAAATTATTAGGTTAACTGATATACTTTTTTGTTACCAGGCTAGACATTGCATATGTTGTTCATTGCTTGAGTCAGGATAAGCATATTAATACTCTTTTTCAGTCTCATTTTACTAGAAGTTTAAGGGTCCTGAGTTATTTGAAACAGGCTCCAAGTATAAGGTATAAGTATTCAGTTTAATAATAATAACAAGTTTAGTCAGCATACTTTTTAGATGCATATTGGGCTAAGTGCCTATGACTCAAAAATCAGTTTCTAGTTTTTGTGTGTACTTTTTTAGTAACCTAATATCTTGTAAAAGTAAAAAACAAGCAACTATATCTAGATCTTCTACTGAATCAGTTATAGGTGTCATGCATCTACTATTTGTGAAATAATATGGATTAAAAAAATCTTAAAGGATCTAGATGTTTCGGGCTTGTTACTTGTAAGCTTGTTTTATGATGGTGAAATTCAAATGGCAGCTTATTATGTTTTTCATGAAAAAACTAAGCATTTTAAAATTAACTTACATTTGGTAAGGGAAAAAGTCTATTCAGTGGTGATTAGAATTGTTAAAGTTGGTTAAGCTAATAATGTAGCTGATGTGTTTACTATAGGGCCGAATATATCTCAGCATAATGAGTTTTGTAAGAAGCTGGTTTGGTTGACATGTTTAAATCAAAATTCTGAGTAGGGTTGTTGAATATATGTGTTTTACACTTCTTTCTAACAATTTGGAATGTTTAGTCTTTGTTTAGCAGGTTTGTCTAAGATGAGGGGTTGAAGTGGAACTTATGGCTATATATCTACATCCCTAGCTCAAGGGTTCACTCATACGATTATTTCTCACCTACTTTGTCTCTCAAAGCTCTCATTTATCTTCTTGTATTTCAGTATTCATTCACTGGGTTCCATCTGAGTTTATTTTTGTATAAGATCATCTTGATCTTGTCTGGTTTGGGTAGAATAGTTTCAGAGAGTTGTAGTGAGGTTATTTATTATGTGGTATTGTATTCTTTATTGTGTTGCACTCAGTTAAGGACAACAACTTGTCTTTTGTATTGTACTTATGAGCACACTATTGTAGACTCATCTACTATAGCTGTAATAAAATATCAACATAAGGGTTGGGCTGGGTGATTAGAAAAGGTGTTTTGGTATTAGTTTGATAGTTTTTACATACGTATATCTATATATATACCTACATCCTATATAACGCTCTATAACACCTCAAACTCATCTCACTATATACTTCAAGCTCATTTTCATGCTCGATAGCATCTAATTCGCGTGATTACCCTCCTTGTGAAACTTAACAGTATTAGCTCCAACTTATCTCATTATATATTTACACACACTGACATTCTACACAAAGCCCGATTATACTTAGATCTAAGCTCATTACATACTTCAAGTCGGTTTGGGCATGGAATAATCACATTTGTACAGTACGCACTAACTAATTAGCAAACCTTCATGCTATTAGCTCGAACTCAGCTCATTATACACACAAATCTATGTATATACACCTACATTGGCTAATGCAAAATGGGTCAAGTTTTGATCAATTATGTTTTTCTAAAAAAAATTGCAAAATTTTGAGTTCTTTTGGTGCAATCCCATATTGATACAATACAAAATGGGCCAAGTTTGTAATTTCTCTTAAAATTGCTAAAATGTTATGATTCATACCCTCAACTTGAAGAATAACACTGCGTTCTACGTAATCATCAAATTGGTTTCATTATGTCATATATATATATACTGTTAGAAACACAATAAGTGTTACGCAAAGTGTCGGTCACTTCCATTTAGTATCTCGTTAAGTAATATTTGAAACCTAGCTAATAGGTTAAGTTTAGCCCACGAAAAAGCCCACCATAAGGCCCATTCGTGTATGTATAGATGTATATATACCCTCTCCTAGTATGGAGAGGGTGTTGGTTGGTTGGTTGTATTATTTTTCACATAATTATTCATTTTCTCTCTTTTATTTTCTCTCACTAGAAATACTTCCTTCTAACTTTCTCTCTCTAGTTCTTGTTTGATCTTAAAGATTACTAGTATTCTACAATTGGTATCAAGAGCCATGGAGTGATCTTGTTTAGTTTTTATGTTGTTTTTTTACTTAGTTTATGTTCTTTCTCACCGAAACTTTACATTTTTTTTATTTTCGAAGTTTAAACATACACTAAAAGACCATTTACTTCGGTAAGATTGTTTTAGTATCTTTATGATATAGGTGTATAAGCTTTGAATCAAGAAAAACTTATTTTTTTTAACTTTAGTTTTTGAAAAACCTTATAAAGTACAAATCTTGATTTTGAAATTTTTGGCTTAAAAACATAAAGTTTACATTTTTAAGGTACGTATAGGTTTAATAATACTAGTTGTACAAGAAAATTTTGGAAAAACTATCAAAAAATGCGTCTTTTTATGTTTTTAGAATTGTGTGTTTCGTCCTAGTGTTGTTAGAATATGCAGTTTCTCATAATACGCAGTTTCTCAGAATATGCAGTTGCTCAGAATACGCAGTTGCTCAGAATATGTAGTTTCTCAGAATACGCAGTTTCTCAAAATACGTAGTTTCTTGGAATACGCAATTTATCAGAATAGGTAGTTTCTCAGAATACGCAGTTTCTCCAAAATAGCAGTTTTCCAAGGTCAACCAGAATAACAGTTTTGCCTTTGAAAACCAAATTTGAAACTTCACTTGGACTAAAGTTAAAACACACAAATTTATTAACATAAATTATACGGTTTATTTCTTTGACTTGTAAAATCCCGTGAAACATTAACTTGTTTTCCCTGTTTTGTCAAGAATTGTAAAATCCCGTATAAATTTCAAGACATAAAACAAACAAAAGATAACTCATAACAACACAATTACTTTCAATCATCGTTTGATCAAACAGTAATCTTTTAACATTCATATTTCTCAATGACGACTTTTGCTAACAAAGCAATTCTTTCTGGTGCTGACAATCATCCACCTATGTTGGAAAAGGATATGTACAATTCTTGGAAAAGCATAATGGAGTTATACATGATGAATAGACAACATGGACGAATGATTCTTGAATTCGTTCAAAATGGTCCACTCATCTGGCCTATGATTAAGGAAAATGGTGTGACTAGGCCAACAAAATACTCTGAATTAACTCTTGCGGAGGCAATTCAGGCTGATTGTGATGTCAAGGCAACTAACATCATTCTTCAAGGTTTACCGCCAGAGGTCTATGCATTGATAAGCAATCATAAAGTCGCCAAGGATCTTTAGGAAAGAATTTAACTTCTCATGCAAGGAACTTTATTGATGAAACAGGAAAGAGAGTGTAAACTATATGATGAATTCGATAAGTTTGCTTATTAGAAGGAGGAAACATTACGCGACTTTTACTTGAGATTTTCACTACTACTCAATGACATGAGCATCTACAATATGAAACTGGAACAATTTCAAGTAAACACTAAGTTTTTGAATACCCTTCCTCCTGAGTGGAGCAAATTTGTGACAGATGTCAAACTGGTTTGGGACTTGCACACAACTTATATTGATCAACTTCATGCTTATTTAGGACAACACGAATTTCATGCAAATGAAGTTCGTTTAATGCATGAACATAACTCAGATCCACTTGCTTTAGTTGTAACTCATCAATTGACACAGTCTCTTTATCAAAATCATCAGAACTCATACTAAAACTCTCAATTTCAACCACAAGTTTCACTATATTAGTCTCCACAGTATGGATCACCTTATCAGTCTCAACACTACTCAACCAATCCATCATCAACACCTCTTTCAATCACTTATCCATCTAATGATTATCAATCATTGGTTCACCACAATGTTTATTCTCCACATCCAACCATCCCTCGATTGGAATATGCTCTGGCAGTTAACCTATAACCTCAACAATCTGAATTTCCCCAACTAGACTCGGGTCTATGTGTTCCAGTGTTTAAGCAAGGTGACGATCCTACTGATGCCATCAACCATATGATGTCATTTTTGTCAGCTGTCATCACATCTCGCTATCCTACTGCCAATAACTATCTAAGGAATTCATCAAACCCTAGGTAACAATCTACCATTAATGATGGAAGAGTGACTTTACAACCAGTATAAAGGAGACAAGTTTCTTTTGCTACTGATACTACTAGGACCTACACACCAGGAGCAAGTAGAAGCAATTCTGTTAAACAAAGGACTATTATTTGTTACAACTGCAAAAGGGAAGGAAACATGTCCTAACAATGCACTAAACCTAAATGGAAACATGATGATGCTTGGTTTAAGGATAAAGTGTTGCTAGTGCAAGCTTAAGCAAATGGTTAAATTCTACATGAAGAAGAGCTAGAATTTTTGGCAGATCCAGGAATTGAAAAAGGTCAAGCCACACAGACAGTCATTACCTACAATGCTGCTTATCAAGCCGATGATTTGGATGCATATGACTTTAATTCTGATGAAATCAACACTGCCAAAGTTGCTCTCATTGCGAATCTATCTCATTATGGTTCAGATCTTCTCGCTGAGGTACACAATCCTGATAATATTGATAACAATATGATAAATCAAAGTGTGCAGGTGATGCCATATTCTGAACAGTCTAGTGTTGTGAATCGTTCAGAAACTGAGATAACCAGTGATAGCAATATCATTCCTTATTCTCAGTATGTGCATGAAACACAACAGGCAGCTGTTAAGAATTCAAACTCATCTACACAACAAGATGCAGTGATATTATTTGTGATAGAAAAACTGAAAACCCAAGTAACTAATTGCACCAAGATTAATTTAGACAATAAAAGTGTTAATGATACTTTAACTGCTGAGCTTGAAAGATATAAAGAACAAGTTAAAGTTTTGAAAGAAGGACAAAATATTGATTTAAAAAGTCAAGATAACGTTTTAGATTCATGTGAAGAGTCTGTCGAGATTGATTGTCTTAAACAAACTCTTACTGAACAATTAAAAGAAAAGGAATCTTTAAAGCAAACAGTTACTCTTCTTAAAAATGATATTAAGAAAGAAGAATCTCAAAACATTGATTAAGAAATTGCTTTAGAAAATAAGATCAAACACCTGGATAATATTGTTTATAAAAGAGATCAATTAGCAAAAACTATTCATGTGTTGACAAAAACACAGTTTTTTATGGCCATACCACTAAACAAGCTCTAGGTTTTCAAAATCCTTTTTATCTGAAGAAAGCTTAGCAGTTGGAACCAAAGCTTTATGATGGAAATGTCATTAAGAATACTTACATTGTCACGATTCCTAATTTAGAAGAGACTCTAAAGCTTGCTGAAGAGAGTCGTTCAAAAATGCTTTTAAAAAAAGAGGATCCAATGGTTTTAGAAAAGAAAGTTAATACCACACCCATTGATTATGCTGTTCTCAACCAACTTTCTCAAGATTTTGAAAAACAATTTGTTCCACAAACTGAATTATCTACTGAACAAGCCTTTTGGTCACAGAATTTTATGAATTCTTCAGATCCTAGTCCTTCCTGTAGAACCACCAAAGTCGAGGTTCCAAAAGAACTTCCTAAAGTCGGCATGGTAAATACGAGTTTAAAGAAACTTAAACACCATCTTGATGGATTTGACGTGGTTATCAAGGAAAGAACCATGACCACAGCTATCACTGAGGGCTCGTGGGGGTTTGTAGATACAAAAGCTTGTTTTAGGGATGAAATTATTCCATTTGTAAAAGCTCTAAAGGACATATTCAATACATTCGATCAATATTTAATTGATGAACTTACTAAAGTCCAAAATATCTTTCATCAAATGGAACAGGCTGTAGACCAACATCGTTTAGAATTCAAAATGTTTGAAGTTAAAATGAATCACGTTTTAAATAAAAATGAAAGACTCTTGGAACAAATCATTAACAAAGATATTGTGAATATTGTTATGAATTCTTCTGTCTATAGTGCTTTTATGAATATGCATGAATGTAAAAAGTGTCTCAAACTTGAGACTGAGCTTCTCAAAAAAAAGAATTTCATTGAAAAAGAGACTTACAATAAACTGTTTAGAAGTTATACAACTCTTGAAAAACATTGCATCTCTTTAGAAGTTGATACTCAACTTAATCAAGAAATTTTTCAAAGGAACAATTCTGTTTCAAATCAAAGTGCTTCAAGTTTTGATCAATACTTTGAATTAAATGAACTGAAAGCTCAGTCAAAAGAGAAAGACACGGTCATAAGGAAGTTGAAAGAGAGAATTAAATCTTTAAGTGGAAATATGAATAAGGATAAGGTCAAGAAGGATATAAAAGATATTGAAACTATAAATATTGAATTGGATCATAGGGTGTCAATGCTTATTGCTGAGAATGAACATTTGAAACAGACCTATAAGTGACTTTATGACTCGATTAAACCAACACGTATTTGATTAAAAGAACAATGTGATGCGTTAATTAATCAAGTAAATCAAAAAGTCTGTGGAAATCTTTGATTTAAATGTAAGTCTCCAGGAAAAAGATTTGGTCATTACAGCTCTCAAAGATGAATTAAGGAAACTTAAAGGAAAAGATTTAGCTGATAATGTTGTTACAGCACACACTATTGCTCTAGAAATGCTTAAGATTGATATGGAACCAATAGCCCCTAGATTGTTAAGCTCACTCTGACTACCTTAGGCACACTCAGGAACAAGCTGTGATTCTTAAAGAAGTAGTTAAACAAGAAAAATCCCAAAATCCTCTCAATGATTCCTTAGACCATGATCGTAAGTATATTAAAAGAATTCAAGAGTTGCTTATAATCATTAGACAAACCTGTCCTAGCATCAACAATTCTGGTAACAAACTAGTAGTTGTCACCACAAAGAACAAGCACAAAAGAGTTAGATTCACTCAGCCTGTCACATCCTCAGGAAATATAAACACAAATCAGATTCTTCCTCAAACTTAGTTTCTAACAAACCTGTGTTGTCTTCTACAGGAGTAAAACCGTCTACTAGTGCTAGTGGATCACGACCTTCAGGTAATACCAACAAAAATAAGATTTAGCGACCATCAAGTACAGAAGAATAAAGTAGAAGCCCACCCTAGGACTGTTAAATCTAGTTTAAAAAATAAGAATTGTGTTGTTGAACCTAAAGGAACTACAACTGTGCAGCATTTCAGGCTTAATGTGAATTTTGAACTTATATGTGTTAAGTGTAATGGTTGTATGTTTTCTGATAATCATGATTTGTGTGCTCTTAAAGTTATAAATAATGTGAATGCTCGTCCTAAATCTAAATCTGTTAAGAAAACTTCAAAGAGTAAAGTTTGGAAACCAACTGGTAAGGTGTTTACTAAAACTGGATACACTTGGAGACCTATTGGTCAGACCTTCACTATAGTAGGAAATGCGTGCCCTTTAACTAGGATTACCACAACTACTGAAGTACCCCCTAAGAAACCTATTGTTCTAGAAAATGATACACCTAAGCCTGTAGTAACATTAGTTTACTCAAGGAAACCTAGGAAATCTGAAACTAATGTTCTTGTTAGCAAACCTAAGATTATTAAATCTATATCTGCTAACAACAAGGAACTTAGTAAATCTTGGGGATCCATAGTTTTTGATGTTCCATCTTCCTCTCTTGATGAATGCAGGTTGTCCAAATTGTTCTCTGGTATTTGGACTTTGGTTGTTCCAAGCATATGACCGGAGTCTCTAAGCTTACCAATTTCGTCAGTAAATTTTTGGGTATAGTCAAATTCGAAAATGATCACGTGGAAAAGATAATGGGATATGGTGATTATCAGATTAGGAATGTTATGATCTCAAGGGTTTACTACGTGGAAGGACTTGGACATAACTTATTCTATGTTGGGCAATTTTGTGATTCAAACCTAGAAGTTACTTTTCGTCAACACACCTACTTCATTAGAAATCTAGAAGGTGAGGATCTATTGAATGGATCTCGAGGAAACAATCTACATATACTGTCTATTAGAGATACGATGGCGTCGTCTCCTATATGTCTCTTGTCAAAGGCCTCAAAGACTAAGTCATGGCTATGGCACTGACATCTGTCTCATATGAACTTTGGTACAATCAACCATTTAGCTAGACACGGTCTTGTTCAAGATCTTCCTAAGCTAAAATTTGAAAAGGACCATTTGTGTTCTACCTATGCAATGGGAAAAAGCAAGAAGAAACTACACAAACATAAATCTGAAGACACCAACCAAGAAAAACTTTATCTATTGCACATGGATCTTTGCGGCCTAATGCATGTCGCAAGTGTTAATGGAAAAAAGTACATCCTCATCATTGTCGATGATTACTCTCAGTTTACATGGGTAAAGTGCTTAAGATCAAAAGATGAAGCTCCATATTTCATAATCAAGTTTCTTAAGATGATCCAAGTACGACTTAAGATACCTGTCCATCGAATCAGAACAGTTAAGGGATCTGAGTTCATTAATCAAACTTTGCATGAATATTATGAGAAGGTTGGCATCTCTCATGAAACATCTATTGCTCGCTCTCCATAGCAAAATGGTTTCATTGAAAGACAAAATCGTACACTAATTGAAGCTTCCCGCACAATGTTGATTTATGCAAAAACTCCGTTATTCTTATAGGCAGAAGCAGTTGCTACCGCATGCTACACCCAAAACTGTCCCATCATACTTCTTCGTCATAGCAAAACACCATATGAGCTTTTACATGACAAACTTCTCGACTTATCCTTTTTCTATGTATTTGGTGCACTTTTTTATCTGACAAATAATAGCGATAACTTGGGCAAGTTACAACCAAAAGCTGATATTGATACTTTTATTGGCTATGCACCTACAAAGAAAGCATTTTGAATTGACAATCGACATACCAAATGAATCATATAAACAATTCACATAGATTTTGATGAGCTGATAGCTATGGCTTCTGAACACAACAGTTTAGAACCCGCACTTCATGAAATGACTCCTGCAACAATCAGTTCATGACTCGTGTCAAACCTTCCTCCATCAACATTGTTTGTATTACCTTCAAGAAATAATTGGGATCTTTTATTTCAACCATTGTTTGATGAATTACTCAACCCTCCATCAAGTGTTAATCACCCAGCCCCTAAAGTAATTGCTCTAACTGTTGAAGCAGTAGCTCTAGAACTCGTTGCTTCAACTGGTTTACCTTCCTCAACAACTATTTGCCAAGATGCACCATCTTCTAGTAACTCACAAACTTCACCCGAAACACAATCTCCAGTTATTTCTAACGATGTTGAAGAAGAGAATCACGACTTAGCTATTGCACACATGAATAACGATCCATTCTTTGGCATTCCAATTCCAAAAAATGATTCTGAAGCATCTTCTTCTTCAGACTTTATTCCCACCATTGTGCACACTACTGCTCCTAACTCAAAATACGTTACCAAATGGACTAAGGATCGTCCTTTAGACAACATCATCGGTGAACTCGGAAGACCTGTTTCTACAAGACTCCAACTCCATAAACAAGCTTTATTTTGTTACCACGATGCTTTACTCTCATCAATTGAACCTGAGACATATAAAGACGTATTAACTCAAGCATGTTGGATTGAAGCAATGCAAGAGGAGTTAAATGAATTTGAACGTCTTGAAGTCTGGGAACTCGTTCCTCGTCCATATAAAGTGATGGTCATTACTTTAAAATCGATCTATAAGGTGAAACTTGATGAATTAGGAGGAATTCTGAAAAATAAGGCTTGATTGGTTTCTCGTGGTTACCGTCAAGAAGTGGGAATTGATTTTGAGGAATCTTTTGCTCCAGTGGCTAGACTTGATGCTATTTGAATTTTCCTTGCATTTGCTACTCACATGAATATGATCGTCTACCAAATGTTCTTAGACGGCATTCTGCGCGAGGAAGTTTATGTCAGCCAACCAGACGGTACAATCTATTGCCGAAGTTTTTACTCTCTCAGGAATTCACTAAAGGAACCATGGATCCCACATTGTTCATCAGAAGATAAGGCAAAGATATTCTCCTGGTAAAAATCTATGTTGATGATATAATCTTTGCGTCTATTACACCTGAACTATGTGACCAATTTTCAAAAATAATGTGTTCAAAGTTTAAGATGTCGATGATGGACAAAATATCATTTTTTCTAAGACTACAGATTTCACAAAGTCCCAGAGGCATCTTTCTAACTAGTCTAAATATGCTCTTGACTCTTTGAAAAAATATGGTATGGAATCTAGTAACCACGTGGATACTCCCATGGTGGAGAAATCCAAACTGGATGAAGATCCATAAGGGAAATCCGTTGACCCTACACACTATCGTAGAATGGTTGGCACCCTTATATATCTTACAGCCAGTAGACGAGACCTAACATTTGCTGTATGCATGTGTGCCCGGTATCAGGCAAAGCCTATCGAAAAGAACTTACATGCTGTAAAAAGATTCTTTAAATACCTATGAGGAGCCGTTAATAGGGGACTCTGGTATCCAAAGGATTCTTCTATTGCTCTAACAGCTTATGCAGATGCTGATCATGTGGGTTGCCAAGATACTAAATGAAGTACATCTGGAAGTATGCTAGTAATTAGAGACAGGCTTGTTAGTTGGTCATCAAAAAGGCAAAAAAGCACTGCAATATCCAGTACAGAAGCTGAATATATAGCCTTGTCTGGCTGTTGTGCTCAAGTCCTATAGATGAGATCACAGCTTACCGACTATGGCCTTGGATTCAATAAAATTCTAATGTACTATGATAACAAAAGCGCTATTGCCTTATGATGTAACAATGTTCAACATTCTCGATCAAAACATATTGACATCAGATTCCACTTCATAAAAGAGCAAGTTGAGAATGGAGTAGTAGAGCTTTACATTGTCAATATGGAGTATCAGCTAGCAGACATCTTCACTAAAAGCCCTTTGCAGAGAAAGAATTGAATTTCTTATCAACAAGCTGGGAATGCGATGTTTTACGCTTGAGACCCTCAAACAGTTGCAGATGAAGCTGAAGAATAGTGGTGGTACCTATTCTAATATCATGTATAATATATATATATTAAAAACTAGAAAAACCAAAAAGATTTTTCATTTTTAGAAAACCTTTATCAAAATACAAAAATATAAAACCCTTAAAACCAAATAAAAATTGAAAAATAAGAAAATTATAAAAAGAGGTAATAATGGCATGTCTTCTGAAAATCAATAAGATTTACGGCCTTAGAAATGTCATTTAATAATGATACGAGGCTGTAAATGAAGTTCGAGCAGAAGTTCAAAAAGTTTTTCAAAACATGCCAAAAATGGCTTGCCGTTATTTTGGATAGCAACCCGGTCATCATCTTAAAGGCAAGTATTTCAAAAAGAAAACTTGACCTCATAACGGAAATTTTTTCTCGGGCATGGTCTACTTTATGACCATGCAAAGGCTTGTGTTTACTTTGCAACACAACCCGTGCTTCCTATATACAATAAGTGTACGTGTTAGTGCATTTATTTGTCAAAATAAGAGAAATCTTATTTTTATTGGTAAAAAGTTATCTTTACAATGAATTATTGTTTTTAGTAATCACAAAAATGATTTTAAAGACAATTTGACCACTCAAACAATGACAACAACTCTTTAAATAGAAAACGGGTTATTATTTGAGGGGGAGAAAGTGTCATCAAATAATCTTTTATAATAGTCTTTCAAAATAAGACACGAAATAAACGAATAAAGTTTTTGATAGTGACGGATAACAATTTAAAGGGGAGTTAATTTATATTAACTACAAGGGCTTTAGATGTCATTTGTTTCAAACTTTAGGGACTTATTTTCACTTTGAGACTTAGTGAATTCAAGCTTTAAACAACAGACGATCAATATTGCCAACACCTCATAGTTTGTAAAAGACTTAGGAATGCTTGGAAATACTTTCATAGTTTTAAATGCCTTGAAGTTGATTCTCATAGGATAGATCTAAGCTTATTTATTCTTCAAACACGACCTCAAGTATAGGTGCGTACAAGGTTTTGCAGATTCCAAGGTATCAAAACCAACAAGGGGAAGGAGTAGATACACTAGAATGTACAACAAGTACACGTGATAGAGTCTATGGCCTTCTTTTGAACTTGTCTTCATGGTTAGCTTCTTTTGATTTTAGGCCTTCTTTGTTTCTTTTGGGTGCACTATTTCAACCTCATGGGGAAAGAGACATCTCATCATCATTTAGTTTGCATCATTTTGAATTCTCAGGGGGAAGTGTTGGAGGAATAATTATTTAAAACGTGAAAAGAGTTCTTTCTGATTCAATTAATGTTTTACCCGACCGGTCAATCTCAAAACTTATTCTTAAAAGTAGTAGAAATATTTGATAAAAGAGGTACACATAGGCATGATGATTCCTTTAGATAGTCAGTACCATGTAGGAAGAAATGTCTACTTCCCAGACTTAGTTTACTTTGGAGGTATCATTTCGTCTATTTAGAAGATTTAATTGTCTACATCCGGGACTTAGTTGACTTTGATGTTTCAATTTATATCATCACTATTTTGAAGTGAGAAATACGCTCATCCGGGACTTAATTGACTTTGGTGTTGCGGTATCAAATTCTTAAAAGGGTTAATTGTGTACTTTGGATATATGGGCTTTATACATCAAGACTGCTTGATGCGGCTTGTAAGAAAGTTTTGAATCTACTCAAAAAACGATTGCTGATTTAGGGGGAAGCTAAGACAACTTCTTAAGAGAGACTATGGGAAAGACCTACAGCTGCTACAAAGAACCATATGATTCTATCATATGATGTTCTCATCATTCAGGTCAAAGACCATATAATACCCTCATAATTTGAGGGGGAGCATTAAAATGTTCCTAATTGATATTCTATAACATTTTGTCCCCGTTCGTTTAATCAATTGATATCCAAAATATCATGGGATTAACATTTTGGATAAGGGGAGAAAATGTGATTAGACTACATCTAATTTGTACTAAAATGTGATCATATAAAATGGACTCAATGCACTCTACACTTACCATGTACTACGATAACGATGTACATGTTAAGGGGGAGCTTTTATAGATGATGAAAAACTTTCAAAGTGTAAATCTTTTGATATTTATATCAAACACTTTGATTGAACTTTTCAATGATTTCAGAAGGATTGTGATGGAATACTCAAAAGACCGACCATGTACTTAAATTTATGGAGTTATAAGGTGGTTAGGCATAGGTATTCAAATCCCATGATCCAGCCAGAACCGGATGGATCTACCCAGGGATATCCACTAGATAGTGTAGAAGTCCTTAGATATGATACAAAAGGAGAAAAAGTAAGAATCGGGAATAATGCCGACTGACATGGAGCTAACACTAGAATAAACCCAACAAGGTGTTAGTTATGAAGTCTCGGTAAGCATTAAAGGGGTTGAAGAATGAAGATGAATTGTAAGGATAAAGGGTGTAAAGAAAGAAGCCCTCCATACACTTAGGCAGAAACTGGGTCAATACATAAACTGTCAGAAACACTAAGCTGTTGTCTGACATTGAAGACAGTCATGGACCCAGTGACGCTATGCACAACCCTCCTTAGCCACTCAAGGTCCCTCAACAGACTCTTGTTTCATTTCTCATGGAGATTACATGCATTTCTGTCGACTTTCTCACTCTGAGTCAGTTGATATTAAAAAGGTGGAAGTCCACTCTAGCCTCCGATCACTAAAACTAAATGTGCACTATTGAGTCTATAGGCAAGCTAGAGATCATCTATAAATCACTCTAGGACACTTATCCATTATGAACTGGTTTCTTACATACTGTGAAAACTAGTAATATCCTGAGAGTCCTACGCATCATCCATGTGATCTTTCCAGAACATTAGAGTGATACGTATGTACTCACAATGACGATGAAAATCCTGCTAGAGCCAACACTAAACAAACTCTTGGTAGGTGACTTATGTGATTTGTATGAATCAAACTTATGACAATTGGAAAGCAACATTGGTGCGATTCTATATGAATCAAACTTGTTTCAGGTTATGAATACGATTGATGAATTTTGAAATGCTAAAACTCTCGATAGGTCACAAAACCACTTTAGCAAGTGACGCATCGATTGATTTTTCAAATCAATTTTTTATTTAATTAGTGAGATAGTAACTCACTTGTTCACTCTTATCATGCTGTCTGCTTTGAGATGTTCCGATAATAAGAACATGCTGAGTACAATGAATCTAATACATATGTGTTAGAAAGATTCAATACTGCAAGCTGGAAATCCTGTCAAGGAGATTCTTCTTAAATTGAATCTACTTAATCATAGGTCGATCCTCACAGATTCGAAGGTTACTCCAACCAAACATAGGCAAATGACAAAGCCATATTCATTCCCCCGCTTTATTGCTAACTTTTTAACTACATGATATTTAAAGATGGAGGTGAATGTACCTGATTCCAGTTGTCTCAATGATTCATAATCACATGCTCATACCCAACCGACAAACATAAAGACATCATGAAAGCTCAAGTACATGTTTCAAGACTTTCGCTACTCTGATACCGTACATCCTTCTTGAAGCAACGAAGTGTTAAAGTTAAATAACTTCAAGAAAGATGCATTATTAAAGTTTTTCAAGTTATCAAAACAAGAAAAGTATGAGCATGTCAGTCCAAAAGTCACGAGTTCACAAAATAGAAATGTTTACAAGATGGCGAAAAGAGATTATGCTTAGTTGATGATCTCAAGGTACTCAAGATCACAATATTACATACAAGTCAAGCTGAAGGAGCTAGCTCAATCCTAAAGTTAATAATCACTACAGTATATTCACAAGAAAAATGAAAAAGGAATGACAAAGCTGCGAGACTCAAAGACTCAAGTCTTGCATAATATGCTAGGCTTAGGAATTTGTAAAATGGAGTAACCTCCCTTAGGGGGAGATTGTTAGAAACACAATAAGTGTTACGTAAAGTGTCAGTCACTTCCATTTAGTAGCTCATTAAGTAATAGTTGGAACCTAGCTAATAGGTTAAGTTTAGCCCATAAAAAAGCCCACCATAAGGCCTATTCGTGTATGTATGGATGTATATATACCCTCTCCTAGTATGGAGAAGGTGTTGGTTGGTTGGTTGTATCATTTTTCACATAGTTATTCATTTTCTCTTTTTTATTTTCTCTCACTAGAAATACTTCCTCTTAACTTTCTCTCTCTAGTTCTTGTTTGATCTTAAATATTACTAGTATTTTACATATACTTGATCTAAAATCCTGTGGATTAGTCAGCGAAAAGGCCAGATTCCATGATTACCTAAAAATATATACTTGATCCAGATGTTAACAGATTTAACCATCACGTTTTGTGAAATATTTAATTGTACCTCTGTGGATTTCAAACACAATGTTGATCCCCCCCCCCAAATAAGTATTACTGCAATACGCTGGGATGGGGTTTTTTCCCTCGACCAGTGATGATGAATTGATGTTGATCCACAAATCATAAAAGTATCTAACTATGATAGAGCCATAACATTTTATGCACATTACACGTACTGGTCTTTTTTTCACTTATGGTACTTTCTTCTTGATGGAAGCCTCTTCAATGCCTAGATAAGATGATGAGTTGTTGGCATCGATCACTGTGTCACCTTCTGCTGTAGTAAATGTTGACCTTAAAGCTCTAACTGGTCTAGATGAATATATTATGGGTGGTAAAGGGGGCGGATTGAGCCAACGAGAATCATCTATTAGAGTTAACTGTTGAATTGATAATTTCCTTGTCTCGTTCATTATTGAAGCAACAATATATAAGAACATGGAATAATCTGGAATGTGAGGTTGAGCTATAATTTATACTCCTTTATAAAAGAGCAATAAATACAACCTAAAACCAAACCTGATTCCAACCTAATTTTAAGAATGAGACACCCGACCCTTCAACCATATATTAATCGAACCAAAGGAAGAAAAATAACAAAAAAACACAATGCAAATAAAAAATTCCGTCCGCCCCTCTCAATTTCACAATTCATACGTAAACACTTCATTACTTATCTCTCTAACAAACTCACAAGTCACACATACACACTTAATTACATCTCTCTCTAAGAGTAATAGGTACGGTGACGAGCAAGCTTTTTTTTTTGACGTTGTAGGTCGCCACTTGCTTGCCACCATACCAACATCATTCGCCACCTCTCTCCAAAAGTTCGCTCACCAGGGAAGTGAGGAGGAAAGAGACGAAAAGGTTGTGTTTATTTATCTTTTTTTTTCTTTTGATTTATAAATGTTTGTGTGTTTGTGTGTGATGGTTTAAAAGAAAAGGGATGGCTGTTGCAGGTTTTTACCATGAAGAAGATGAAGTGGGTTTCGTTTGTGTTTTTCTTATTTTATAAAAATTATATTTTACATTTTTAGCCCTTATGGTTTTTCTTGTTTGTCATTTTTATTTTAAATATTCAATATTGTATAAAAAAAGGGTGTGTTGATGTGTTGTGTTTATTTTATTAAAAACTAGACGAGTACCCATGCATAGCAACGGGATTTTATAGCGGCACATAGTTATGGTGATAAAAAAGTTTACGAGTCATAAACAAAAAATAGTAAAAGTTTGAGGATTTTGGATTAAACATAATGTTTTCCCGGCTCGACCTGGCCGGTTTAACTCGTCGAACCTTTTCCGGTCAAAAAACAGGGTCAAATTAAACCGGTTTTTATATTTTTGAAACCCGGTTTGACCCCGTGGAAGACCGTTTTAGCCCGATGGAAGACCGAGTTGACTCGGTGGTCGAACCTGTTGAACCCGTAACCCGGTGACTCGATCCTGTCGAATAGAGACCCGGTTTTCAAAAAACATTGATTAAACATTCATTAGTTTCCAAATATAAAATTAAGTTTTCACATTTTATTTTTCCACTTTAAAGGTTTGTTGCTTTTTCCTTTATATATTAGTATAGATAAGTTTACAATTTTGTTTTTCTAATTTCTATTTTCGTATTGTATTTTAATTTGAATGAATGAAATTTATTTGTTTGGAAAATAGAAAAGAAAATAAAATTGTGGGTGGGTGGGGTCCAAATGAGAAGGTTGATGGTATGTTACGAGTGAATAAGTATTTTGAAGTGGGAGTGTTAAGAGGAGGTGACACCTGGTTTTCCTCTTCACCATACCCATTGCTCTAACCTAAACTCACACAACCATATCTATCTTAAAAAATCTGCTCTTGACCCTCGACCGCTACATCAATCCATTTCGTCACCACCAACCTTTTTTCTTTGTATTTTTGGTTGATGTCACGTGCTGTTTATTTTTGTCTGGTGCGGTGTAAGTGGGTTAACCAAATTGTGTGGTATTTATATGGTCGTATATAACCGATGGTGGTTTTTTTGTTTTAGTTTTGTTTGTGTGATTAGATCTAACTAGATCTGTTGAGATCCAACAATAACTCGATGTTCTTATGGTGTTTTTTAGTCCGTACACGCCCTTTCATGGTGGTTTTTGTTTGTGGCCTTTATCTTAAACCCCAGTCGTGAAAGTGGTGTTGGTTACGATCTTGGTTCGTTGTTTTTGTTTGGTTGGTGGTTGTGTGATACTTGTTTCTGGTTGTTGTTAGCGTTTGTGCTTTTAACAAATTTTGTATGTTTTATGTTAGGTTACTAATATCACTCCTTCAGTTGTGTTTATTCAGGCTGAAAAAGTTATAAACTTATGTGCTAGTGTTGGCTATTTAAATTTCTCAGTAATGAAAATGTTATATGTGGATTGTCTTGGTAAAATGGAAGGATGGTTAAGTGTGAGATATCTTCACATTTCAACCACCGTTATTGCAACGATTGCCTAAAACTTTGTAATTGTTCTGTGGCTTTTGAGATTTGGTGTTAGTGGTGTGTTCTTTAAAGAGTGGTGTTGTTTAATGGTTTTTGTGATTTGGTGATTAAATTATGTTTTCTCGTGTTGAGAATCGATCAGGTTTTAGGCCTTTGGTTTCATGTGCCTACACTAGAACACAAAGTGGATTTGGCTACACCAAAAGAGTGTGACGATATACATATAGTCACACATGATTTTTCGACTGTGTGTGACTAAAGGTCGCGTGACCGTAGGGTACATACGGTCACATTTTTGTGCTAGTGTCCATATCCATTAAAAAACAGTGACCAAAACCTTAACATGTGTGACTAATTAGGTATAAATTTAGTTGGATTAATCAGTATTAGTGACCGTAAACACTGTATAGTCACACAAAGTATGTTTTTTATATTTAGTCACATATAATTAAGCATAAAGTGGCTAAAAGTGTTAATAAGTGTGACCATATGGTGTTTAAAGTGAAGTAAAAGTGTATTTTGTGTGACTATTGTTCATCCAATGGCCATATGAATTTTATGTTTTTGTGGCCTTTTGTAATACTTGGTCACACAAATCATGTTTGTTTTGGGTATTTATTCACATACAATTAAGCATAAAGGGACCAAAAGTGTTGGGCCAATTCAGTGCCTAATTGTCTCTACCTAGATTTAAATAGAAATTAGGCTAAGTGTAAATTGATCGCTGAGTGCATAGCATCAGCGATCAATAAAATACCGCTGAGTGCAAAGCATCGGCGATGTATGTAATACCGCTGAGTGCAAAGCATCAGCGATGTATGTAATATCGCTGAGTGTAAAGCATCAGCGATGTATGTAAAACCGCAGAGTGCAAAGCATCAGCGATGTATGTAATACCGCTAAGTGCAAAGCATCAGCGATGTGTTTAAGACCGCTGAATGCAAAGCATCAGTGACATATGTGAACCCGCTGAGTGCAAAGCATCAACAACATATGTTAACCCGCTGAGTGCAAAGCATCAGCAATTGATAAAGGACTCGCTAAGTGCAAAGCCTCAGCGAGCAACCACAGGTATTCATGTCAGAGACATCGTCAAGGAAGTAAATGATTACTTGAAGACATACTCATCAGCTGGGATGGATAGTAGCTGATTTGTAGAAGGAATACACTGCTGGTTCTAAGGAAAGTCAGAGGTGGCAATACTCTGACTATCCTGTTGCCCTTTGAGAAGAAAAACAAGTTGAACTAATACGGATTCTACAAAGTGTTTGAGCGGGAAATTCGATAAAGCATGTGAAGAATAAACAGGCTTTATGAATTACACAAATGGTAAAGTATGGGTTAGTGGAATACTTTTTGGAGAACGTGCAAAAAGCAAGTGTGGATCCAACCACTTGCTTTTGACACCCGTGACTTCCACTACATCTAGAATACTATAAATAGAACCTGTATTAGGAAGTAGAAGATATCAATTTCATTGTTGTTTGCATTAGATTATCTTTTACTCCCTTTAAGGAACTTACAAAGATAGTAGATTGTTACACAGTTATAATATACAAGTTCACTTGTAGACTTGAAACAATTTTCAAGTCTGCTTGTCAAAGGGTAACTTACATTGTCATTCAACGTGTGTGATCCATAGTACATTGTAATTCTTTGTTAATAGCAATAAAGTATTACACGTTTAAAAAATATTTATTTGTGTTATTTACTACTTACTAAGTGTTACGATTCTTGTAGACGTATAAATTGGGACTTACAATTGGTATCAGAGTAGTTTGATTTATAAAACCTTTTAGAAACTATTCTTTGTTTTAAAGAAATCAAGATCCAATCGTGTCTGGAACCGTACCACCTATCCTACCACCATTGGTTAGTGATACTAGTAATCCTAGTAACAGAGTAGATGATTTTACTACTGATAACATCAATGCCACCACTACTAGCAATGTAGCTCAGAGTGTTGTTGATGAAAACCTTCCTTAACTTTTTGAGAGTAGAGGAGGTTCTCATGACATAAATTTCCCTGAATTTGATACAGAGGATTTCTCAAATTGGAAAGATAGGTTCTTGGTTTACCTTTATGGTCTTGAACCCTATCTCTTGGAAATTCTACAAAATAGACCTTTTGTGCCTATGTCAACATTGTCTACCACTTCAAACCCTCTGCCTAAACCTCAAAAACAGTGGTCACAGGCTGATAGACGTCTTGTCAATCAAGATAAGAGATTAAAAAGTATCCTTATTTCTTGTTTGCCAAAAGATGTAATGAAATATGTCATAAAATGCACCACTGCCAAGGCCATATGAACTGATTTAATTCTAACCCATGAGGGACCATCTAATATAAGAGATACCAAGATAGCAGCCTTAAGACTTAAATTCAATACTTTTAAAGCACTTGAATGAGAGAAAGTAAATGGAACATTCACAAGGCTAAAATGTTTGTTAAATGATCATGAAAACAATGGTGTGTCCATTCCTCAAGCTGAAGATAATGCCATATTTATTAACAGTCTTCCAAGAAAATGGTTGAGTATGAATCAAACTCAAAGGGCTAATAACTCTATCAAAAATGATACTTTAGCTGCTCTGTATGGGAAATACAACTATGAGGAAGGCCTGATTGATCAAATCTATGAATCAGAGACAAATAGATTTACCATTCAGGCCCATAGGATAAAAGCTTTGATTTCTAATCTTCAAATGCAGGATAGTGACTCTGATGTTGAAGAAGACAAAAGGAGCAGCAGTGAATTCTTAGCTGATTTAAATACTGAGTTTTAAGAAAGAGCTCTTCTAGCAAATCAAAAGAGGTTCTACAAAAGGTCTGGAAGAGTGAGGTCTGTAAAGAAACCCTTAGATAAATCAAATGAAACCTGCTTTTCATGTGGAAAACTTGGGCATTTTCAAAAAGAGTGTCCTTCAAACAAAATATCCACACCTTTATACCCTTCAACATATAAACCTTACAACAAATCCAAATTCACAAAAACTCAACACCTCAACAAAATCACATCAATACTGGTAAAAATCAAAAGGACTTTAGAGTCAAATACAAAGGTCTCAAGGCAGAAATTGTAGTCCTTACAAAGAAGATTGATGCTATGACTAAAGGAAAGAGTGAAAAGGGGTTAGTTGATGAGTCATTTGATTGGGATGAAGAATCAGTGTCCTCTGATGATGATGATGTCATTAAAGTCAAAGCACTAATGGCTATCACTAAAGATGAGCTATCTTTTGGAAGGGCTGATGCTAGATCAGGTCAATGGGTTGAAATCACCATGAAAAAGGTACAAAATCTTCTTTCTATGATTGATAGTGATGAAAGAAAACATGTTCTTGACTATACTCATGTTGATCTCCACTATGTGGAAGATCAAAGGAAAAAACTTGCTTGGCAAGTTCAACTCTCTTAATCAAGAGTTATCCTCATGTAAGTCTAAACTAAATGACCTTAGAAATACAAAGACCCTTAATCTTTCCCTTCAAAATGAGATCACCAAACTAAGTTTGGAAAATGAATCTCTGACCTTAAAAAGGTCATTAAGAAATGGACCTGTAGCAGAGTCACCCTTGACCAACTCCTCTCTGAACAAATTCCTGGAAATATTGTCAGAACCCTTGGAGGACTAGGAAAAAGAAAAGATAAAATTTCCCACAGGAAAATTGTCTTCAGCAAGTTAGAAGCCTCTAAGATAGTCCCAGAGATCACTTCTGACTCAAAAACAGAACAAAGACCTTTGCCTTCTCTTCAAAAACTCACAGGGGCTGAACCAGCAAATAGTTCAAAAATTCCATCTTTAACCAACTGAACCTTAACCAAGACTATCCCTAAAAAGACACATCTTACATCTGAAAAGGTATCAACTATTAAGGGAAAGGCTGGGTCCAAACCACCATCTGTATCTGAGTCATATCTTGACAAGAACAGTGACTTGACCACTGAGAAACTTCTTCTCACCCTGATGGAAGAGGTAAAAGGACTTAAAGAACACATTAAGCTTCCTACATATACCTCTCCATCTGAGTCACAATCAAGTAGTTCTAAATCAGCAGTAGGAAAACAAAGACTATGGTTTGGACCATGTAAACACTGTGGGTTCAAAAATAACCTCTCAAAGGATTATTACATGAAACCAACATGTTCCACATGTGGGTCATATGAACATTTGACTAAAGAACACCCTGAACTTATTGCAGTTCAAAGAACTCTGACCAAGCTCAAAGCTCAGTCATCTCAAGGGTCAGCAAGGAAAGTGCAAAAAATTCCAAAGCCATATATTCCTTGCAAATACTATGGATTCAATGACCATCACTCTGATGAGTGTGAATATTACCCTGGGTGTGATCATTATGCTAGCATTGCCCATGAAACATCTGACTGTGTCAAAACGACACCAATAAGAAAACCAAGGATTGCTAAACAGCGATCCTCTAAACCCACTGAAAAGTGGGTTCACAAAAGAAACTAATTTGTTTTAATATGTCTGTGCAGGATTACTTAAAATGGTATGTATGGTATCTAGATAGTGGCTGTTCTAAATTCATGACAGGAGTTAAACAATCTATGCACATATATTTAAAGGAGCTGGGTCCTAAAGTTGTATTTGGAGATAACTCTTCAGGTGACACTAAAGGATATGGCTCAGTGAACTGCAATGGAATCACTTTCACATGAGTTGCCTATGTGAATTGTCTGAAACATAACTTGATTAGCATCAGTCAGCTATGTGATGCATATTTGAAAGTTTTGTTTACAAAGACTTAGGGAACCATATTCAACCAAAACAATGAAGTTGTCCTCGTTGCTCCAAGAAGAAGAGATGTTTATGTCATTGATATGTCATCTTACAATCAAGAGAGCAATGCATGTTTCTTTCCCAAAGCCTCCACTAGTGTTAATTGGCTCTGGCATAAGAGACTGTCAAACCTCAACTTCAAAAACATAAACAATCTTTCCAAACAAAACCTTGTTGTTGGTCTTCTCTCTTTGACCATTTCTAAAGACAAACCATGCTCAGCATGTGAGAAAGAGAAGCACCACAAAGCATCATTCAAAACCAAGAGATCATTTTCCATCAACAAGTGCTTACATCTCCTTTATATAGACCTGTTTGGACCTGTTAAACCTCAATCCATCAGCCATAACAAATATACCCTGGTCATAATAGATGAGTACTCAAGGTACACATGGGTATTTTGCCTAAAGAAAAAGAGTGATGCACCTGATTGTATCATTTCTTTTGTCATAAAATGGAAAATCTCAATGAAGTAAGGATAAAGGAGATGAGAAGTGATAATAGAACAGAGTTCAGAAATAACAAATTAGAAGAATTTTGTGATGAAAAAGGTATCTCTCAAAATTTTTCATCTCCTTGTTCCACTGAACAAAATGGGGTAGCTGAAAGAAGAAACAGAACATTAATTGAAGCAGCTAGAACTATGCTAAATAGTGCTAATCTCCCTAAACAATTTTGGGGAGAAGCTGTCAACACTGCTTGGTACACTCAAAATAGATCCATCATAGTAAAAAGACATGGGAAGACAACCTATGATGTATTCAGAGGAAGATTACCAGACATCAGCTATTTTCATGTGTTTAGGTGTCCTGTGCATATTCATAATCACAGAGATCACCTAGGAAACTTTGATGACAAAGCTCATGACGGTTTCTTTCTTGGTTACTCACTAATAGCCAAAGCTTTCAGAGTCTTCAACATCAGAAGACAAGAATTAGAAGAATCCTTTCATGTTACATTCAGTGAATATGATGAAGCAATTTCTTAATCAAGCACAGAAGGTGATGAAATCAACTTCAATGAAAACATTACATTTCTTGATGATAAATTCTCTCAACACATAAACAAAGTTTCTCAAAACTCAGGCATGAGTGAAAACTTTCCTTACATTCCAGCATATGATCCTCTCTCCACCAACAACATCATCCCTGAAACCATCAATTCCACTGATTCACACATAACTCAGAATCATGTACCTACCATGACACACCTGAGTCCACCACCTCTGATGATCATCCATTTATCAATACTCATGAATCAGAGGGCAATCCTGAACCTGCTAAAGTTCAAGCATCCATCATCAATGAAATTATCAGTAAAGATGTTCTATTAATTTCAGAGACTTCATAATCAAAGGGTCCTCCTTTGCCTCAAGACAGATGGTCTAGAGACGGACACATAGAGCTTGTGAACATCATAGGTGAACCTCTGGCAGGTATAACCACTAGAAGCAGAATCAGATACTCTGAAGTTGCATCTGCACATAAATGCTTATATGTCAATTTTCTCTCTAAGATTGAGCCAAAAAGACTAAGTGAAGCTCTCAAAGAATAAGGATGGATTATTGCAATGCAAGATGAATTGAACCAGTTTGAAAGAAACAAAGTGTGGATTGTGGTTCCTAAGCCTTATGGTAAAACCATTATTAGGCTTAAATGGGTGTTTAGAAAAAAGATAGATAAATAAGGTGTGGTGACTAAGAATAAGGCCAGACTTGTTGCTAAAGGGTACAGACAAGAAGAAGGTATAGATTATGATGAAACATTTGCACCTGTTGCAAGACTTGAAGCCATCAGAATCTTTCTTGCATATGCATCATATATGGGGTTCACAGTGTATCAGATGGATGTGAAAAGTACATTCCTAAATGGGAAGATAGCTGAGGAAGTTTATGTAGAACAGCCACCTGGGTTTGAAAGTAGTGAGTTTCCAAACCACGTTTGCAAATTGAACAAAGCTCTGTATGGGCTGAAACAAGCTCCCAGAGCTTGGTATGAAACTCTCTCAAAATTTCTAACTCAACATAAATTCATCAAGGGTACCATTGACAACACTTTGTTTACTTACAAAACACAGACTGATGTTATTATAGTACAGATATAATTGGATGATATCATTTTTGGGTCAACAAGTGTCAAACTTAGTAAACAATTTGCTAAATTAATGACAACTAAGTATGAAATGAGTATGATGGGTGAACTAACTTATTTTCTAGGTTTTCAAATCAAACAAGATTCCAAAGGAATCTCTATTTGTCAAGAAAAGTATGTTAGAGATTTACTCAAAAAGTATGATCTAGCTGATAGTGCCCTAGTGAAATGCCCCATGCTTTTTCCAAACAATTTGGGTCCTAATAAATCAAGGGTCTCTGTTAATGAGACCTTATTCAGAGGTATGATTGGGTCACTGATGTATCTAACAGCTAGCAGACTAGATATCCAATTTTCCACATGTCTCTATGCTAGGTACCAAGCTAACCCTAAGGAATCCCACCTTGTAGTTGTTAAAAGAATTTTTAGTTATCTAAAAGGAACTCCACATCAAGGCCTCTGGTATCCAAAAGGATCGGGATTTGATCTTAAATCTTACTCAAACTCAGACTATGCTAGATGCAATCTAGATAGAAAGAGTACCTTAGGAGGCTATCAAATACTTAGAGGAAAGTTAGTATGCTGGAGCACAAAGAAGCAAAACTCAGTAGCTATGTCATTAGCTGATGCTGAATATATTGCAGCCGCTGGATGCTGTGCTCAAGTTCTCTGGATCAAAATTTAGCTAGTTGACTATAATGTTCTATATGACAAGGTGCCTATATTTTGTGATAATACAAGTACCATTTCCATATCAAACAATCCTGTGTTGCATTCTAGAACAAAGCACATTGACATCAGGTATCATTTCATTAGAGATCAAATTTTAAAAGGAGATATTTAGTTACATTTTGTACCCACTGATTTACAAATAGCTGATATTTTTACAAAACCTCTAGCTGAACCTAGCTTCACTAGATTGGTAGCTGAGTTGGGTATGCTCAATATCAATTCAGATGTCTCTGATAAGAAAATGATTTAAAGTAATATTTGACTTGTGTATTAAATGAGTTTTTAAGATAACTTAAATGAAACTAGAAAAGTTGAAAGACAAACATTCCAAATATTTAATTCAAATTCAGTTCATTGAATCCACCAACTTTCTCGGGATGTGTGAATGTAACAGTGAAAATACGGAATAGGGACCCACAATTTTCTTTGACTGTTTTCCACTAAGCATTAAATGCGGAACTCAAAAGGTTATATTTCATATTGGATAAAACAATTTTGGGGTATAAATATTTTTCACATACACACACAAACATCACTTTCTCGAAATAAATAAAAAACCAATTCATTTTTTCATATCTCTCTCAAAACCTAAAACCTTCAAACTCATAAATGGCGACTGAATCCTCTAAACTACACCAAGAACTTCGCATCTTTGCCTGATAAAGATGCCGTGAAGGAAGCCATTGCCACTTTGGGCCTTGTCGATGACGCACATCCCAGTCTTACTTCTCATGATTTGGCATGCTCGTCACCTCTCAGACTAAAATATTTCACTCCTACTTGGAAGATTCTTATAACTTATATAGTCAAATGTGTTAGGAGTTATGTATAACAGACTTAATTCTGTTAGTATAGATAGTTAAGTCTGTTAGTATAGTTAATACTGTCAGTATAAAGATGTTAATACTGGTAGTTCTAGTTAGTATTGGTTATGTATTAGTTAAGTCTGCTTATGTAGAAGTTAGTTAGAGTTAGAGATATGCATGAGATATCTTAGGAAAAGATATGCATGATCTCTATACGCGTTTTGTAAAGCCCATTAGGGTTTCCTTGGTGTATAAAAGGAACCCTAGGCATAGGTAGAATATATAGATCAATAGAGATCAATTAGTAATCATAGTTTTGTAATCTGTAATCTAGGCAGATTCAAGTTATAATACAAAGTGTGAGTTTGATATAATATCTATTGTGTTTTCTTAATATTGTTCTTCTTAGCATTGTTGATTAGTTTCCGCATAATCATTAGTGTTTAATCAGTGTTTCATTATTGTTGCTTTGGATTTATCTAAAGTAGCAAACCCTTTGCAAGCTAAAGGTTCTAGATCTATTCAGTAAATGATCCATCAAGTGGTATTAAAGCTTGTGTGGAAACTCTAAATAAGAAGAACTTCATTGTTTGAAGCAGATCGACAAACAAACTAGTAACATAGTAGAACAAGACACTCCTCCACCAACTATCATAGCAATGAAAATCCCCATCATCAAGAAGGGAGAATATGATATTTAGAGCATGAGAATGCGATAATATATCTGTCACATAGACCATAATCTGTGGGATATAATTGTCAATGGAGATCTTGAAGAAGATCCTGCACCAGCAGGAGAACAATCTGGTCCTCCTGCTCCTAAGACTGCAAAACAACTGACTGCTAAAAGGAATCAGGAAAGAGTTAAGAGCATCTTGCTTTTAGCAAGACCTTATGAATACCTCCTTAAGTTTCATAATGTTCCAGATCCTAAATTTCTCTGGGCTGCAATCAAATCAAGGTTTAGAGGTAATAATGAATCTAAAAAGATGCAGAAGAATGTTCTAAAACATCAGTTTGAAAACTTTACCACTGCATCAAATGAAAGTCTGTACAAGGCTTATGATAGATTCCAAAAACTCATAAGTCAATTGGAGGTTCATGGTGCTCTAGTATCAAAGGAAGATATCAACCAAAAGTTCCTAAGAAGTGTTCCTCCTTCATGGAGTCAAATTACCTTAATCATGAGAAATAAGCTAGACATAGACCAGGTTGATATTGATGATCTCTACAACAACCTTAGGGTCTATAAAGATGAGATGAAAAGGTCTTCAAGTTCCACATCTAATTCTTAAAACTTGGCTTTTCTTTCCTCTTAGAATACTAGCAGCACTAATGAAGTTAGTACTGCTAGTGGAGATTTTGGGGTTAGTACTGCTAGAGGAACTAGTCAGGTTTCATCTACCCCATGTGCTAATGAAGTAATGCGCTCCTTCTTTACACAACAGACAACCAGTCCTCAACTTAAAAATGAGGATTTGTAGCAGATTGATGAAGATGACTTGGAAGAATTAGATCTTAGATAGCAGGTGGCAATGTTGACTGTCAGGGTGAAGAAATTCATTCAAAAGACAGGAAGGAACTTAGATTTCAAAGGAAAATAATCTATTAGCTTGGATAAGTCAAAAGTTGAGTGCTACAACTGCCACATGAAAGGGCATTTTGCTAGGGAATGCAACTCAAGCAGGAACCAAGGAAAAAGTACTTATGGTGATAATGGCAAAGGAATGCACCAACAAATGAATCTTCATCTCAAGCACTGGTGGCTCAAGATGGTCTAGGAGGCTATGACTGGAGCAATGATTTTGAAGTAGAACCAGTCAATTATGCTTTAATGGTAATCTCTTTTTCAAGCTTATCAAGTTCTTCTGACAGTGAGGTACAAAACTATTCTAAACAATGTCTTGAATCTTTTAAAACTCTTCAAAAAAACTATGATAGCGAAAGAGAAAAACGTAACAGAGCCAGACTAGAAATTAAGGGTTATGAGTTAGCCTTAGAGTCACTAGAATCTAGGATACTTGGACATGAAAAGAATGAACTGGCTTGGGGTGAAAAATATGAGTTTCAAAACTACGAGCTTAAATGCAGAGAATTAAAAATCAATAACCTTAACATGGAATTAGAGAAAATTGTTAAGGTAAGAGATGAGTTGAATATTAAGATAGCAAAATGGGAAGAATCATCTAAGAGTCTTAATATATTACTCAACAGTCAAATGAGTGCTTATGATAAAAATGGTTTAGGATACGGTACACAATTGAATGAAATGAGTAACAAGTCTAGAACTGATAGTGAGAATAGTATAAGTATTTTTGATGTCAGATCAAGTGATGAAGATAGCACACCAGCAAATGATAGGTTCTCCAAAGCAGATGGGTATCATGTTGTTCCCCTTCCTATGATAGGGAACTTCCTAACCCCAAGAGCTGACATATCATTTGCAGGTTTAGATGAATATGCCATTAGGAAGAAAATCATTGAATCAAAAACAACTGAGCTTAATACTAAAACAAGTGAGACTGTAGGTAAAACAAATGAAGTAAATACTGAAAAACCTAAGTCAGTCTGTGAATCAGTTGTGTCTAAACCAAAGATTAACAAAGATAAAGTCATCATTGAGGACTGGAACTCAAATGATGAAGATGATGTGTCTGAAGTAGTTAGTCCTGTTAAGACTAATGAGACTCAAACAGTTAAAACTCAAGTTTGCTTTGTCTGTAAGAGTACTGACCATTTGATCAAAGATTGTGATTTTTATGATAAAAAGAGTCCAGAACCTAAACTAAAAATTGTGGTCAATATTGGTCAAAGCGTGGTCAAACCAGTATGTGATAATGCTAAAAGGGTAAATCACCAAAAAATTTCAAATAAATTGAAATACCCTTAAGCAAGAAGGACTTTTGTCCCATCAGGAGTACTAACCAGAACATGTTTGGTTAATCATGTTAGGCCAAATGAGAAAAGAGCAGTACAAACTGTTAATACTGTTAGGCCTGTTAGTACTGCTAGGCCTATTAGTACTACTAGACCATTTGCCCCAAAAAAAGCACAAACAAGTAGTGCTATTAGACCAATTTAACCAATAATAGACAATGTAAGACCAAGAGCCTCATATTCACCAATCAAGAGGTCTTATTACACAAAACCAGTTTTTAGATCCAAAGACTTAAAACAAAATGTTAAAACTTTTGGGGTTAAAAATATGACTACTGTTGGGACTAGAGTAGTAGTTAGTACTGGTAAGGGTAAAATGGATAATGCTCTTAAGAAGTCAAGGTGGGTTTGGAGGCCTAAAGGAAATTACATGGATCATGAGTCCAAAGAAAGTGGATCATTCATGCTCAAGAAGTTTGAGTATGTTGACCCAAAAGGGATTTCCATGTCTGTGATGACTTAGGTCCCTAAGAGATACTAATTTCTCTTACTTTTGTGCAGGGCAATCCAAAGATTTTGTTACAAGATCAAGCAGTAGTGGATAGTGGTTACTCTAGCCATATGACTGGCAATAAAGCTTATCTTTTAGAATATAAAGATTACAATGGAGGCTTTGTGGCTTTTAGAAGTGATCCCAAAGGAGGTAAAATAGCGGGTAAAGATAAAATTAGAACTGCTAATTTAGACTTTGATGATGTCTATTTTGTAGATGAACTTAAGTTTAACCTTTTCTCTGTCTCACAAATGTGTGACAAGAAAAATAGTGTCCTCTTTACTGACACTGAATGCCTTATTCTGTCTCCTAGCTTTAAGCTTCTTGATGAAAGTCAAGTTGTACTTAGAGCTCCTAGACGGAATGATGTGTACAGCTTGGATTTAAAGAACATTGTTCCTTCTGGAGGAATAACTTGTTTATATGCAAATGTAACAACATATGAGTCTAAATTATGGCACAGGAGATTAGGTCAGGTGAATTTCAAAAATATAAACAAACTTGTTAAGGGACACTTAGTTAGAGGCCTACCTTCCAAAGTTTTTGTGAATGACCATACTTATGTTGCTTGTAAGAAGGGTAAGCAATATAAGGCTTCCTGTAAGGCCAAGATAGAAAGAACCATCAAAAATCCCTTAGATTTACTTCATATAGACTTATTTGGACCTGTCTCAGTAGAAAGTACTAATAAGAAAAAGTACTATTTGTTTGTGACTGATGACTTTAGCAGATTTAGTTGGGTATTTTTCTTAGCTACTAAGGATGAAACAACTAAAATCCTTTGTAAATTTATCATAGGCTTAGAAAACCAATTAAACCACAAAGTTAAAATCATTAGATGTGATCATGGGACAGAGTTTCAAGACCAATGCTATGAATGAATTCTGTGCTAAGAAAGGGATAAAAAGGGAGTTTAGTGTGGCTAGAACTCCACAACAGAATGGTGTTGTAGAAAGGAAAAATAGGACCCTAATTGAGGCTGCTAGAACTATGCTAGCAGACTCACTTTTACCCATCCCATTTTGGGTAGAGGCAGTAAATACTCCTTGTTATGTCCTAAATAGGGTATTAGTGACCAAACCTCAAAATAAAACACCATGTGAACTATTAATAGGTAAACCACCTAGTATTAGTTTTATGAGACCTTTTGGGTGCCCCTTGACCATTTTGAACACCTTAGATCCCTTGGGCAAATTTGATGGGAAATCAGATGAAGGATATTTGCTTGGATACTCTACTTCTAGTAAGGCCTTTAGAGTATACAACAAAAGAACCAAAAGAGTAGAAGAGAACTTGCACATTGATTTCCTTGAAGATCAACCTAATGTGGCAGGAATAGGTCCTAATTGGATGTTTGATCTTGATTTTCTAACCAATACAATGAACTATATTCCTGTTAGTATAGAAAATCAGGTTCATGTGGATGCAGGTATACAAGAAACTTATGTTGCAGGTTCATCAGGAAAAGAAACAGAACCTACTCAGGAGTACATACTGCTTCCACTATCCCTTCATAGGCCAAGGATTCTAGTAAAAGATGTTGTTCAAGATGCACAAGAAAAACCTTCTAAAAATGCTCCTAAAGACAATGATGTACAGGATTCAGAAGATGTTGCTGAAAAAAAGAACAACATAAGTTGACAGAAGCTGAACAAGCCTTGAAAGATGATCTTGAGAAGTTGGTTACTCAAGAAATGGTTGCTAAAGCTATGGATGATGCTACAAGACAGGCCTTTGAAGAAGAAAATAAGAAAACTACATCTACAAAGAGGGAAGCTCAGGCTACCAGTATTAACAAACATAATATTGGTAGGCCATCTGTTAGTACTGATAACACACCATATGTTAGTATTGCTAGTACTCCTACAGGTGCAAATGCAGGTGAATCATCATTTATCTATCTTGGAGGACAAATACCTATTGATGCATCTACTTTCCCTAATGCTGATTTACCTACTGATCCAATTATGCCTGACTTAGAAGATGATTCTAATATATTTCTAAATGAAGGCATATTCAGTGGAACTTATGATGATGAAGATAAGGGTAGAGAGGCTGATTTCAACAATATGGATAACACCATTGATGTTAGTCCTATTCCCACACTCAGAATTCATAAGGATCATCCAAAAGGTCAAATTCTAGGAGATCCTACATCAGCAGTTCAAACAAAAGGGAAGATTTAAAAGGCTTCTTCAGCACAACAAGCTTTGGTAAGCTACATCTACAAACAGAACAGAACAAATCATAAAGACCATCAGAACTATTTGTTAGCATGTTTTCTCTCCCAAGAAGAACCCAAGAACATATCACAAGCCTTACAAGATGAAAGCTGGGTAGAAGCAATGCAAGAGGAATTGCTGCAGTTCAAATTACAAAAGGTTTGGGTACTTGTTGATTTGCCATATGGGAAAAAGGTAATTGGCACAAAGTGGGTCTTTAGGAATAAGAGGGATGAAAGAAGTATTGTTGTAAAAAACAAAGCAAGGCTTGTAGCACAAGGGTTTAGACAGGAGGAAGGTATAGATTATGATGAGGTTTTTGCACCAGTTTCCAGGATAGAGGCAATCAGGTTATTTTTAGCCTTTGCATCATACATGGGATTCATTGTCTACCAAATGGATGTTAAGAGTGCATTTCTCTATGCCACTATTGGAGAGGAGTTATATGTTCATCAACCTCTAGGCTTTGTTGATATTGCTTATCCAAACAAAGTTTATAAGGTGATCAAAGCTCTTTAAGGTCTACATCAAGCTCTTAGAGCTTGGTATGAGACACTTTCTTCTTTCCTGCTGGAAAATGGTTTCGGGAGAGGTACCATAGACAAAACATTATTTATCAAGAAAAACAAGAGTGACATTATGTTAGTCCAAGTGTATGTGGATGACATCATTTTTGGCTCAACAAAGCAGTCTATGTGTACTGAGTTTGAAGATTGTATGCACAAAAGATTCCAGATGAGCTCCATGGGTGAACTCACATTCTTTTTGGGACTGCAGGTGAAGCAACAACCTGATAGAATCTTTATTAGTCAGGACAAGTATGTAGCTAACGTCCTTAAGAAGTTTGATTTTTGGTCCATCAGAACAACTACTACTCCTATTGAGTCTAATAAGCCCCTGGTCAAAGATGAAGATGGTGTAGATGTAGATGTACATGTCTACAAGTCTATGATTGGCTCCTTGATGTATTTGACTGCATCAAGGCTAGACATCATGTTTGCTATTTATGCCTGTGCTAGGTTTCAAGTCAATCTAAAAGCTTTACACTTAAATGCAGCAAAAAGGATTTTTAGGTACCTTAAACATCAACCCAAACTAAGGTTATGGTATCCTAGGGATTAACCTTTTGAATTAGAAGCTTTCTCAGACAGTGACTATGGAGGAGCCAACCTTGACAGAAAATCAACGACAAGTGGTTGTCAATTTCTTGGTAAAAGATTGATATCTTGGCAATGCAAGAAGCAGACTATTGTGGCAAATTCTACTATTGAGGCAGAATATGTTGCAGCTGCTAACTGTTATGGGCAAGTACTATGGATACAGAATCAGATGATGGATTATGGTTTTAATTTCATGAACACCAAAATCAATATTGATAATGAAAGCACTATAAGTGTCATCAAAAATCCTGTTGCTCATTCTAGGACCAAGCATATCGAGATTTGATTTCATTTTATAAGATATTGCTATGAGAAAAGACTGATAGAAGTTATCAAGAAACACACTGACCATAATGTTGCAGACCTTCTCACCAAAGGATTTGATGTCACAAGATTTAACTTTTTGGTGGTTAGCATTGGGATGTTAAATCTATAGCTACAATTGAGGGGATGTTAGATTGTAAAGTTTGTACTTAGAGTAGTACTTGTAGTTAGAATTAATACTACTAGGGTATTAATTCTGGTAGTTAGGATTGTTAGTTCAGGTTAATACTGCTTTATGAAAATGTCTTGTAGTATTTTTCTTGTTTGTGGACTAACTTTTTCAGGACAAGCATGGATTTAAGGATGGATGGAAGCTGTTCTAATAATTTCTCTTATATCTGGGTTGTAAGTGCTTAATTCTGCCCTTTTGTTAATATGGTAGTCATTATGTAATACTTGGTAGACAAAAGTTAATACTGGGATATCATATTAATTATGGTAGACCAAAAAGTTAATTCTGGTAGACCAATATTAATACTGGTAGATTACCATTTGTGCAGGTGAGGAAAATTTGATTTTCCTTCATTAAATATTACCGTTAGAGATTTTTACGGCAATTACTTCTCATATAGGTTTTCTATTTGGATAATTACTGAATTTTATTCATTAAAACATCTTTCTTTCCTATAAAGAAACTATTTTTACAGTCGGTCCAAACAGAAACCTTGTTTATCATCTATATAATTCAATTGCCATCTTCCTTACCGCACCTAGTTACTTAAATGAACCAAACCCAACACTAAGATTCAATTAATCACAACTTCTGTTCCTCACGTCTTCAAGATGGCCACTTTGAAGTATTCGGATAAGCATAACATAGTTGCTTTTCTAAAGAAACCCAATGAAAGTGTGGGTTTCACTGAGATAGTGGACTTCCTCAAAGGTACTTCTTTAAGGTATTCCTTAACTCATAATCCCACTATCTATGATTCCCTAGTCAAACAGTTCTGGAAGACTGCCACTATCAGAACACTTGCTAATGGGATTCCAAGAGTTCAGTAGCCAATATATGATAATAAAGAGTATACTATTACTGAGGCATCTATCAAAAGTAAACTTCAATTAGCAGATGCAATAGGTATTAGTAATTTACCAGATGCTAAAATTTATGATGGGTTGGCCACATTAGGGTATGTCTCGGAGGGAAAACTTACTTTTTGGAAAAAGAATTTTACACCCCAATGGAAGTTTTTAATTCACACCATTCTACATTGCTTAAGCCCTAAGTCTGGTGGATGGGATCAATTTGTAGTTCCGATTGATTCTGCATTGATTTGTCGCTATCCTAGAAATAGGGTTAATTATTTTTCAATTATTTTTTTTATTGGATATGGTTCACAACAGAGAGAGTAATCACTAAAATATATAATGTATCAAGATTTTTAACAAATTTTCTTGGATATAAAATACTGTTAATAATGGAAATATCTAGCAACTTTAACTAAGTACGCTTTTTTAGGCATATATGAAAATGGGATTTGCAGTGGGAACTTGTACAATTGTTGCCTGAAATGTTTGGTAGGTGCAGCTGAGGATCAGGTGAAGGTTCAGCAAACCAGCTAAACCCAATCCCAACCTATTGATCCTAGTTCCATCTACTCACAACCACCAATTCCATTACCACTGAACTTCCTCAACAAAATCACCACCTAGGCAAATTGACAGACAAGAAACTAAGATTCCTTAGTCTCAGAGTCCTATTTTCATCAATGTCGTAGATGAGGCAACCACCAACAGGTATGGGGATGGTGGTTAAAAACTGAGGGAGCTACCACTACAACCTCTAGCTTAGATGCAGGGTTAGACAGTGGTAACATACATGAGTCTCTGCTCAGGTCCCATGAAGCCCCTCTCCATGAAGGTCACACTTCAGGAAGTGCTGAGGATAGTTTGCAACTTAAGGAATTGATGGTACTTGTACCCAAGCTGGTCACAAGGATTGATAATTTGGAGAAAGAGCTGCATCATACAAAGAAGACCTATGGGAAAGCAGTTCTCACTCTAGTTAAAAGGGTGAAGTCTCTGGAAGTAGCTTTGAAAAGAAAGACAAAGAAAGTGGTTGTGTCTGACTCAGAGGATGAAGAAACAGAGAATTAGGGGAGGAAAATTCAAGATATAGATGATGATCCTCTAGTTTATTTGGTAAGAGAGTCTATGGAAGAAAAAGCAGCAGATCTTATTACTCCTACAAAGATTAGTGCTTCAGGGGAGGTACAAGAGGAAGATATCAGTCCTACAACCTTGGAAGCAGCTTAAACTTTATCACAAGTTGTCTCTCAAAGAGCAAGGTCAACTGATAAGGGTAAAAGATATAAAAGGAAAACAAGGTTAATTGATAAAGACATTAGTACTGGTTTGGATGCTGAATAGAAGCTAATCCTGGTAGTGCAAGAGTTAATACTTGTAGTACACCAGTTAGTACTCATAGTATAGTACAAAAGGTAAATGTGATTGTTTCCTCTCCAGTTAAAGGTCAAAGGGAAGGAAAAGCACCAATGCCTACATAAGATGTTCAACCTACCAAAAGAACAAAAGCATAGATACGATAAGAAAAAGTTAATCTTGTAGAAGCTATGAGGTTACAAGCTTTACAAGATGAAGAGGCTTCAAGACAGGTTCACTTAGATGCTTTGTTGGCTAAAAGAATTTTAAAGGAGCAAGAATTATCTGAACAACAAAAGAAAAGAAAATCTGAAGTTCAAGAAGCAGCTCAACATTACTCTGAAGAAGACTGGGATAATATTAGAGCTAAGCTTAAGGCAAATGCAGAGTTGGTCAAAGATGTGCAAGGAGAAAATGTGACTAGTATTGATTTTGCCAAAAGAATGGTGGAAATGATAAATCAGAAAAAGAAGTACTATGCTGAGTAGAAAGCCAAGGCAAGAAGAAGTAAGCCCATGACACAAGCACAACAAAGAGATTATATGAGTACCTTCATTAAAAATCAAAGCTCTTGGAAATTGGCTCAATTGAAGAAGCTTACCTTTAAAGAGCTAAAGGC
>BQNB010017486.1:7294-62781 GCA_026074375.1 Tanacetum coccineum
TTGTCCCCTTCCTTTGATTTTGTCCCCTAGCAGCCAACTACGGTTTCTTTTGTTTTGTTGTTCTTTTTTTGGACTTTGCCTGCTCGAATTACATGAAGTGCAGGATCTTTCTTGGGCAGAGTTTGCTCATGTAGCTTCAACATAGCATGCAACTCATTAACCGTCTTCCCCATGCTGTGCATATTATAGTTCTGCACAAAGCTGTCAAATTCATTACGTAGAGAGATCAAAATGAGACTCACTCCAAGGTTTAGAGACACGGGGTGGCCTAGGCGCTCAAGATTGTCTATATAGCTCTTCATTTTGATAACGTAAGAGCTTACAGACTGCCCTTCTTCCTGTTTGCAATAATGAAAGTCTCTCACATTCTGAAGAAGCTCCTGCTCTGCTTGTTGAGCAAACAGAGTTTTTAACTCCTGGAACATGTCATAAGCACTAAGGTTTTCTAGATTTCGTTGGATATCTGATTCCATAGTCATGAGTATGAATCCATCAATCTCTTTTGATCCTTTAACCCATGCAGTATGAGCTGCAAGGGCTTCTGGAGCAACTTGCTGACCAGCTTGAGCTGGGACAGGAGCAAGAGGAATTGGCTGCTCTAGGTAATCCAACTTATCCTCAACTGATAGTACAATCCTAATTTGTCAGTACCAGTCAATAAAGTTGGGTCCAGTTAGTTTTTGTTTCTCGAAGAAACCCCTGAAAACCGAATTGTTAACTACGGAGGTAGTCATCTACAATCTAGAAAAAGTTCAAATAATTAGTATTGTCGATAATTAAATTCTTAAAAGAATTAACTACCCAATTAATTACTAATAAGACTAAGATCCAATTTGACCTCCTACTTATTACCGAAGGTCTGACCAACGTGTAAACAAGTAGGGCAAAAGGTAAGTGACGAGCGTTAATTGCATATAATGCAACTCTTAGTTTTATGAGACTTATGAGATTAGTAAATTTTATAGCAATGTCAAATGCATATTTTGTCTCATCTTATGCCTTGGGTCCGAGGTCTGACTAGGTAACTCGATTTAAGTCGACCAAAAAAGAACGTGCAAAAATTGACATAGATCTGACCTATGAAAAAATTCGCCATGGGTTGGAGAGGCCTTGAGGTCTGACCAGAGAGGTCAAACCAAGTGCACGTGTTCTTTATTTGGCTGGCATAGACTTAAAATTTCACATAGGGGTATACACATAAATGTGACAAAAACGTGTACAAGAAGCATGCAAAACATCTTGTAGCACAAGTTAAGAAAACATTTTGTTAACCTTTTTGATATAGACATCATTTTGTCAAATGTTCTCGGTAGCTCCATTTTGGACGCACAAAGAAGCGGAGAAACAGGTCAGCGCGAAGCATATTAAAAACCTGACTTCTTTTGGGGAGCCTAAGCAACCCGCCTTAAACTTCTCTTATAGTTTGTCCATAATGGGTGAGTCGTACTTCCAATTGACTAATGATGTATTAATGTTAAGAAAAACCCTTTGTTAACATTAGTTTTATATATGCCAATATCGCGGGAAGCATTACAAATTGATCAAACCCTATATTGTACTTCTGCATGTGTCCGAAGACACAAGTTATTCTAATAATTCCCTCATATGCCAAAGCATGTAGTGGGGCGGGAGAAGATTAAAGATCAATTTAACCCTAGAAGTTCACTAAAGCCATGGACAATTAAGCCATGGAGCAGTAGTGATACATCATATGATAAAAGCATATAAAAACTAAAATTACACAAGAAATCAAATTTCATAGTTTAATGTCCGTATTAAATTTGTCCAAAAACCCTAGTTTCACAAATAACACATAATTGGTCACAAGGAGTATGCTTACATGTATAATATCAGACATATTCAAACCAAATTTCTCTTTAAGTATTAGTCCGTTTTTAGAGTTTCATAAAGTCTATTTGCAAATATTGAGCAATCACATGGCATATCACATATAAGCAATTAAAACAGACAGAAAAATGGAGTAGAAGTGAAGACAGACTCTTATATTGAAAGCAGTAAATCATATAATGCCTCGAGTTCTCAAAAGAGTCTTCCCCAAACAGAGAACCAAAAGACTCTCACTAGGTTTTCTGCTAAAGTGCCTAGATCGTTACATCCATCATATAGCATGATTGCGTGCGTCTTAAGGCCGAGATAATTAATAGAATAACATGGCAGCTTAATTAACTGTTAATTTATAATATATTCTTCTTATTAACAAGTAATATTAGTTTAGTTCTAGGTCTTTATTTATTCTTTATGGCAAGAATTGCATGTTGTTGCCATAATTTTCCAATAAAACAATAAATAAACGTTTTCTCATGCAGCCCTAGCGTGTTTAATTCGTGTGTTAATCCATAAACACCAAACAAGGATGACTCGTGATGCCACTGTTAGGATTTAACAACTAGTTAACCAATAACTATGAGTACGCAGCGGATATGGATCTAGTTTGGCACATATGATTAACACACAACAAACATAAAAGAGTATTAGAAAACTAACCGTTGTTGCATGCCTTGAACAAATCAAACGAGAACTAAATCTTTGAAACCAGTGGATAAGTTTTCACCTCTATGGATGCTCACACAAATACGTCAACCAAGTGAGCCCGGATGCTAGCCTTGCTTTACGTATATCTCAAACAACACTTGTATTGCAAAACTACTGAAATCAAGTACCAAAACCCTCTCTAATGAACATTACCGAAAATCAGATAGGTTACATAGGGTTTCACCGAATTCGATTAGACTGAATTTAAACAGGGAGAACTGAAAATCTCCAATTAAAACCCTAATCTGATTCTATCGATTTGCACACCCTAGAACCAGTAAACCAAAGTTATGAACCAACTAAGCACCTTGCGGAGGTTCAAGATTTGCCTAAGAACCCTAATCTGATTACCGAATTTGAGCAGTAACCAAAAGGTGAATACCGAAAATCAATTACCCTAGTTAGGGTTAATTATTGTCTACTGTTTTTGGAGAAGGAAGGGAAAACGATTTTTCTGAGATGATGTTAGGGTTATGATATGCCGGTTATGAGCTAGGGGTGTTGGCTTTTATAGCCTTCAAACCCTAGTTGTGGCTTAACTAGGAAACCACTCTCCCTACCTTATCACAACTCTCCCTTTCTCCTTATCTCTAACATACAACGAATATAGATACTATCTAGAATCTTCATGGCCGGCTATACTCATTAGGGATCTATAGTATTCTTGTCTTGTCGTTATAGGTCCTTTGGTTTAACAATTAGAAACTTTCGTGAAGTATAACACACTCTAAGTGTTTAACGTGTATGCCCCCAATAGGCTCACACATTTCTAGTCGTATAATGGCTAATCCAACTAACATAATCCAATATAAGTATACTTTACGAGTTCCTATGGAAAGACAATAAGGCATCAACAGTGCCGTCTAGCGCCTTGCAGGCTTAGTCACGTCTCCACAGATAAGGAAGCAAAGCCATAACACGAGAGAGAACTTCACCGTTTTATTTCGAGGAAGCGCTCAAGTCGAGACTCTTAGATGTCAATAAAGAAAACAAATTTATATTCTGGTTTTGTCCCTGAAGACCATCACATCTCTTGCACTATATATAGGAACCAATAAATAATTGAGATAACGGAAAATTTTTAAACAAAAAATGACAATGGTGGATAGTTTCTTGTTTGATAATTTTCTAACACATCCAAGTTTATAGTTATAAACAAGGTTTTTAACCCGCGCTCCGCTGCGGAGCGCAGGGTTTTCCGTTTTTGTTGCGGCGTTCTTTGTTTGAAGCTGTGGATGTTTCTAATATAATACAACAATAGAATAAGTTGGGGGCGGATAACATGTTGAGCATGAGCAGAAATTGAAGAATCATCACGCAATGCTAACTCTTATAAAGGAGTAAAAACGTAAATACAACACTTTAATGTCAACGTCACATGAAATAGAGCAGGTTGCATCTTCAGCATCTTATGCGTTTTTTGAAATGATAAATCCTTTAAAAGCTTGAGTCCTCTATTGTCACCTCAAAAAGTATCTCAAACTATTATCCAAAACCTGCAAAATGTTTCATCAAGTTATGTAACATAGAATATGAGGAACTTCAAGACATGCAAATATAAACCTCAGATGTAATGTTGTTAGTGTTTTGTTCAACTTTTGAAGTGGCTCAATAAGCGATGTACCCTTATAATTGACATGAAACTTTGCCTTAGCCAACGATCCCTACATCACAACACTATAAACCACTTGAATGCTACAATTTTCTTTTAATATTCTTGCTTTACTGGTTTCCATGTTCAGAAAAATGGCACTAAAAAGAAGGGTATCAAAATAAGTGTGGAACAGGTAATGAGAAAAAAATCATTCTAATTTTCTGTTTTGGCCGGAATACATCCAAAAGCTAGTCTGAATTCAGATATGTCCACTATGCATGTAAAATTTCAAGGTCAAACAAAAATCTATGGACTTCAAAAGTAAAAGGGTATTCTAACATGAGTTTCTTTGACATGATTCGATGATTTTAATCTGCATTTTATGATAATATCCTTATGAACAGATAGGAGGTGCAATGGGGAGGTCTGCCAAATAACATGAGGGCTATTTGACGATTTTCCCTTATAGTGCAGATACTTATAATCTCATAGCCAAAAGTGCGTTAAATATATATCATATGATTGGCGAAATTCAATGAGTTACCTGTCCAGATGGATTAGAACCCTTGCGAGCCCATTTTTGATGAGATTGATATGCACCCATAGCGCTAGTGCCTTCTGGGGAACGATAATTGATGTTTGCTGAACCCAACGACACAAACTCGTCATCAACTATCATTCCTTTTGAATTCACATAGATCATAAAACGTCAACTCTTTGTGCCCAAGTGCCTATTCATTGCAAAAGATGATAAGTTAGATGATGAATGAATATTTTAACAGGACCGACAAAACCTTTAACCTATCTGGTATATGTTATTGCTGAAATTGGAGACGTGAACAGGAGTACGTTCGTTAAATTTGTTGTAACTTATATATTTCCTATATTTTTGTAAGTAAAACTTTTTGTATAGCTCGGGGCTAGGCACAAAGGTTCTTTTGATTTTGATGGGCTTTCTAACTACTCAATTTCTATCAATTGTTTTGGGTTAAAATTTAGCGTAACCAATGTGAAGGGCATTTAATTATATGTGAATATCAAGACGTTTGTATAATATGGATTGTTAATTATCGTTCAATACATAAATGATCTGACTGGCAGACTGGTGTAAAATTATTGGATGCTTAAAGGTGTTCTGTATGTTCTGTTTCTTCCTAGTGTTTGAAAGTGCCGCCGAGCTTTTGGTTATGCTACTATGAATGAAAGTATATTTTTTTCCTCAAAAGCATTTATTGAAATATGATACATCTACATGACCATCTATTATAGAATGAACCTGTTCACTAATTCTTCTATATTTATCTTTTATGCCTCTTATTGAGAAGGTGGTCTAACCTGCGATATAATCTACGATTTCAATACAAATATCTAAATTAGGAAACACCCATAAGTGAAAATTCTGTTGTAGACCAATTTGAATGCTTAAAATATTCTTGTTAGATTATTATATTAATAAGTGTTTAAGCATAAATTAGTCATGTACCTTAGCTATACTGTAAACAAATATCGAAGCTTTTTTAGGGGACAAAAAAGGTGCGAGTTTACATACACATACTTAACTTAGGGGAAAGGAAGTACCGCATATGCAGAACCTATTTCGCTTGCTTCTTTCCGGCTTTCAAAATCTTTATACTTTCAAATGCAACCATAGAAAATGCCAGCGTTGAACCACAAAACTGTAAACTGGTGTTCCTCGCTGCGTAAGTCAAAAAAAGGAGTGTGCAACTTTATAAAGAATAACAACCTCAGTTCCAGCGTAAGTGTGCACCTTTCTTCCGCTTCTTTCCGCGCTCTGCCCCTATGCACCTTTTTCCGCTTCTTTCCGCTCTCTGACCCTGTGAAAGCAACTGCAAATAATAACGAATACATTAGCAGCTGCGCCATTACCTCGATATTTATTTGTTCATAATCCCTAAGAATCTAATTGGCTTAGAAGATGTTCAAATTGAGATTTCATGTGTATATGTCAAAACAACTAACTACCTTTTGCCAAGCTCGGTTTAGTGATTTAGTGAGGAGTCTCATACAATTTGGTTCCAAAAAGTTAACCCCCCTTAAGAAAGGTCTTATGAAAATAAAGGCTTTTCAATTATATCAAGAATAGGCGTTGGGGGCTTTTTAGAAAATATATCGCCTACTTAAGGTAGAGCACATAATCGGACCCGCCCCTGTATCCATCAAAACCAAAATCGAAATAAATGGCAATGATTGAAAATGTATGAAAAAGATGGTAAATGTCATTTAAATATATTATGTAGCAAACCAATAACATAATTTTCTTTTGGGGTGTGTGGGATTAATTAGTTTTTTTAGAACAGAAGCAGTTTTGTGTTATAAAAACTGCATTTGCTTATGAGCTGAATTTGAGATAACATAGGCATAATCTGATAAGCAAGTATCCCGCTTCTGCTTATTTCCCAAACTACCTGAATATAATATTTACCCATTTCGACTCATATGACCAAAATCAAAATATCCGTCCAAACTGTCCATTTTACCACACTTAAAACAAAATGTTTAATAAACTAAACGATACCTTATTTTCGCAACTTCAGCATCACACACTTTTTTCGCTCTCTTCCGCCTAATTATCTTGTGCCTAGACAAAAGAAAAAGCTCGGGGTCGCTTACCAATCACTACCAAGACGAATGCTGACTTGACTTCGCGAATGCTGGCGTGAATCGTCCAGATTCGTGTTTCCAAATTTGTATGCCTATCCGGGTTCGTAGTGTTGCCTTGCCAAGACGAATGCTAACTTTACACGTCCCCATCAATCAGGGACTCACAACTGTTGGAACATCGTCGTCGCCTGCAATAGATAGAAGCAGTAAATGAGGCTACAATCTGGTCGTTTCAAGCGGGAAAATGTGAACGAACAGAAATATATAATGAACACAAACTTTAAAATTTATTTTTACGCTCATATTTTAAATCGTACGATTTCAGCTTCATTTCTATTTGTAATAGGCCAAAATTTTGAACGGGTCAAATAGGTGGGAACTGGAAAATCGCCAATAGTGTATGCAAATACATAAGACACACTTCATGAGAATGTGGATATTTGTTGTAAAGGGCATAAATTTGCGCATTCAAGTTTATTTTCTATCTCTAAATCAAATGTACCTTCTAACTATATTTTGCCCAGCAGATTCCTACCCCATTCAACTATATCGACCGACCCGCCAAATGATGGATCTATTGGTTGTTTACCCGTTAGCAGGTCCAAAAGCACCATGCCAAAATCTAATAGCTCACAAATCTAATAGATGCAATAAGCCAAATACGCACTTAGAGTCTTTTGTGTAAAGCTTATCTTTTAGATTAAGCATTATGCTAAGATAGCGAAATGGCTTATTGGTGATGAGGATAACTCACAAACCAAACTTATCTAAACCGTAAAGGGGTGGCATAATGAATTTCTATAAGCCAAAAGTTTCCAATAAGCCACAAAATGAGCTTATAAACTAAAGCCCTAACTCAACAATAAGCCATAAGCCTACGATCATAAACATAAGAGGGCATTTTTTTCTGCTTATATAAGCCGTGCTTACGCTATTTGGTTTTGGCTTTGTTCATAAGTCCAATTTTTGATGCTAAGATTTTGAAACTTCTTCGCTTATATAAATTGATATATGACATAATCTAATATTTATATAAAGCCGTATAAGTTCAATAACTAGCAAAAGTGACACTATAAAGCGATAATACCCAACGCAAATAAGCCATAAGCCTACTATATAAAGCCTACTAATGCTAAACAGTAAAGAGGGTGTTTGTATCGCTTATATACCGACGTACGGCTTATTTGGTTGTGATTGGTCATATATTCATAAGTCATAACTTTTTAGAGCTTGATTTTTGAAACTTCTCGGCTTATATAAGTTGATTATGACATAATGAATTGATATAAGCCTTGCAAATAAGTAAGTAAGCAGTTTCAATTAATGCTACAGCAGAGATTAGAGAAACCTACCAGGCGGTCATAGGATCAAATCGCTTTTACAGCACAACAATTTGCACTCTAAATGCTTATCTCTTCCTGTATACAGATCTGCATAAACCCGACCCAATCGCTCCCGCGTGATAATATATAAACCTAATGACATACAGCGCACCAAAACCCAAACTCACATCCTAGAGAATGAATCTCAACCAACATAAAAGAAAAAGGAAACTAAACATAAGACGCCGTTAACAAATATAGTTGTTATACTTCACAACATGTAAATTCCAGATAGGCAATAATCTTATAATATTGTTTCAATATAAAAAGTGTAAGCATAAAGCAATCCCAATGTACACGTGAATCTTGTTGCAGTATGAATGAAAACTCGTTTACCAAATATCCATTAGGAGTAGCTAAGCGATAGGATTTGGTAAGTTGTATTTATGTGACTAAAGAAAATAATGATTAAAAGTTTTTATTATGTTTGTATAGAATGAAATCCTGCTATATTAGTTTAATTTTTAATATTTTTTACATATCATAAAGCACTAACGCTTATCTAGCTAGTTTTATAAAGCAAACATATATTAATCCAAAACATATGGTTTAAAGATTAAAGGAAATAAGTTAGCAGATTACCAAACAAATTAGAGAAGCTATTCAAGCAACATATTATTATTCCAAAACAATAATGTACTATACAGTTTATTGTTGACATTTGTTAGATGGACGGATAGAGTGTCAAAAAAATCTCGTATAAGCACCAATCTACGATTAAAGCCACTTCGTGCACCGACACACTTCAGGTCAAAATTCCTATCGGGGTCAACCGAGTCTGAATACAAACAAGGTACAGTATTCTGTTCGAGGTGAAAATTTATGGCTAATTCAAATTTGGGTCGACCCGATTGACCCAAATAAAGATTTTTTTTAATTTTTTTAATAAAACATTCTATTTAAACAAGTACAAAATAGGCAATTTTATACATTATACTCATATTCGGGTTGACTCAAAACCAAATGGACCAGACCCGAGTTGACCCGCCTCGAATTGACCGAATCCGACTAACTCAAATCAAAATAAATGGGCAAGTTTCCGGTATAGAATTTTAGTCATTTACCACGATTTGAAAATGGTGTCTGTAGGTAAGTGGCTTTCTACATTCGTATGTAGTATATGCTTTTTAACAAATCGAAACCACATTACAATTCTTTAAATATTACATTTACAATAAAAATATCTTTATTTGACAACTGCAACTTAATTACACATTCTTTAAGTTACCGTGATTTCACATGTGTATAAGCTAGTATATATAATAAAACAAGATCTTTTTTAATCTCTCTCTCACCCATTTAATGACGTCACTAATTATGTCATGAATGACATCACTAATTCTCTATAGCTTCAATTCCTGACAGTTAAAGTCCATTTCCAATTTATTAATCTTTACTATAGAATTCTCTCTTATTCCAAAATATAATCATTCTATGTATGCATTAGGTGTTGATATCAAACACGATATATTAACAAAAACTATCACCCTTTAATATTTTGAGTCCATAAACAACTACAAGTGTTTTAAATCATGTTAGTCCACTGTTTTTTCTTTTCTTTATATTCCAACTTATATGTTTCATTTGTAATTCTAATTTGTACAACGATATGCATGCTTCAAATAAACTAAAATGGCAATATTAAATCTATGTTATGATATTCTTTTGTTTCTATGTCACTTACTTTTTTTAAACCATTATTGTAAAATTTGAGTTGTGTACATGATATTTGATAGTTTTATTTCTTTCTAATTTTATATAATATAATGGTTAATCTTAAAAAAACTTTTAACAGGTGTTCGAGATTCATTATAATCTTTTGTTTAATTTAATATTTTAATAGTGTTTTGTTTGGCTTTTAGTTAATGACAGATTAACAAAATTATACTTTTTACTACTTAAAAATATATTGACTTGCTCTAACAAATATTTACCTATACAATGCCCTTTCGTCAATGTCTCATACGATGCTTTATGGACTCTCTCATTCACATTGATTTTTTGCGAAGTAGATTATTTTGAGAACAAATTCCAATTAATCGTTGATAGTGAGTATGTATTATAGTTTACAATTACAGATAATTAAAACAGTGACGTCTCTAGAGTTGAATTTGATTACATGAATACGTAAATTATTCGCTAATTTGTTTACTATATGTGTTTCTTGACGGGTTTCCTACTTGATATTCCTTCAACATGTTATTTGTAGAGCTAATGGATTGTATCTTCATTTATGAAAAGTTGTTATAATACGACTAGTCCTACTCAATTCATAGCCTTCGAACTGCATTATTGAATACATCTTAATTGGTTTGTAAGAGTTAAGAGATTTTATTCATGTTTGTTTTATAAATAAAACATTTATTAGCTACCCCGTGAATTTTCGCGAGTTTTATAAGCCTAGTAACATTTATATTATGGCGCCCAAATTAATATACAATTGATTAATTAATTTTAGTTAACTAATTAGTCATGTTAAATTACAGACTAGTTTTTAGAGCGAGCGTCACGACTAGGTGGCACCCGTGGGTAATAGGTATGGGTTCATCAAACTTGTCACGTGAGCCCGTGATTTTTTTCTCACCCGCCACCCACCACCTACCCGTCACCCCACAATGGGTACAACTTTTTATCCATACCCATACCCGTAGGTACCCATCGCCTGTGAGTAAACCCGTGGGTTTGTGAAATGAAACAAAATCATAAAACCATGATATGTAAACTAACTAGGAAACTATGTAATAAGGCATCATATCAATTTTCTAAATACCAAGTTCACAAAATACTAATGACATGTCTGAAACTAAAAAAATTAATCATCATTACACCAAATCACATACATGTACTGAGAGATATGTATATATCTTTGAAAGTTTGATATTTCATATTCATCTTTTAGTTTTGTAACTCAAAAAAAATGTTAGTTTACTGTGTAGTCTAGAGATCGTGGTAGTTATTAAATATATACCAACAACCTCACAAATATTTAATTAATATAATAAATTTTATTTGAACACAAATGGGTTTAGGCGTACACCCGTGGGTATTTAGGCGGGTACACTCGTGGGTTTCTTAAATGGCCCCATGATGGGTATGCATTACCCATCACCCACCCGCCACCTACCGATGGGTATAAATTTTCACCCACAACCCACCCGCGGGTGAAAAATAACAGGATTACCCGCCCATTTACGTGTGGGTACTCATGGGTTATGGGTTTTTTCTCACCCGTTGCCATCCCTAACTAGGTAGTGAAAGTTAGATATTCAGCGTATCGTTTGATTTTGGGTAACAATAAAATTTGGTACTACCATATCAGCCTTTTAACATGTTTTCTCCAAAATTGTAAAAGCATTTTTCACGGTTTCACCTAACGATGCCACAAACGCATCCATCTAATTGGATACTTATATCTTCTTCTAACTTACCTTAAAATAATTGTACTTTAAACATGCAAGTTCAATATACGAATAGAATAACTATAGTAGTCAACAAGCGTGATTGCCCGCGCGATGCTGCGGGGCGTTAATTTTTTTTTTTTTTGCTAGTTTATTTTTTCGGTCTCATGTTTAATACTTTGTTTTTTTTCTTATATGGGCTTATTTGTTGAGCCTCATGTTTAAAGGTTTGTTTTTTTGGCTATTTGGGCTTTTTTTAATATAATTTTATGAGATTTGGGTAAATATGTGTTAAGCATGATTGTTCGCGCGTTGATGCGTGACATTAATTGATAAGAGGCGTTAAGTTTTTTTTTTTTTTTGAATTTTGTGCGGGTTTATTTTTCCGGTCTCATGTTTAATAGTTTATTTTTTTATATGGGCTTATGTGTTAGGCGTCATGTCGTGGGTATTTTTTTATCTGAATAAATCAGTACTTTTGTAATATTTTTTTTTATTTTGTGTCGAGCAAATTTTTTTATATTAATTTGTGCGGGTTTATTTTTTCGGTCTCATGTTTAATCGTTGAATAAATAAGTACTTTTGTAATTTTGTTTACTATTTTGTGCCGAGCAATTTTTTAAAAGTTTCTAAGTTAAAGAAAAAGAAAAACCAAAAAAATAAAAAAAAATTGTCAAATGGGCCGGCCCAAAGTGGGAGCCCAATGGGCCTGTTACTGCAGCAACTACGTCAAAACGACGTAGTTTTAACTCATTCATAGTATATATATACAAGAAGGATTACCCGCGCGTTGCTGCGGGTCGTTAATTTTTCGCGCATTGTTGCGAGCCATTAATTTTTTTTCCTTTTTAATTTTGTGCGGGTTTATTTTTTCAGTTTCATGTTTAATAGTATGTTGTTTTCTTATATAGGCATAATATGTGTTGGGCCTTAAATGACAATCGTTTAATAGTTTATTTTTTTTCCTTTATATGAGTTTATGCTCCGCGCGTTGTTGCGGGCCGTTAAAATTTTATTTTTATTTTATTTTATTTTTTATTATTATTTTTTTTTACGAATTTATTTTTTAGGTCTCATGTTTAATAGTTTTTTATGGGTTTATGTGTTGGGTCTCTTGTTTGTGTTATATATTTGGGCTTATGGTTTTTAGTAGCATAAAATGACACCGTTTAATGCAATTTAGTGTTGTACGTTTGTGATCCTGTCGATTATTTTAAAGTTATTAGATATCGAAAATGTTTCCGCATGTATTTTTTTATCTGAATAAATCAGTACTTTTGTAATATTTTTTTCCCCTATTTTGTGCCAACAAATTTTTTTCTTTCTAAAAAAAAACAACTGGGCCGGCCCAAAATGGAAGCCCAATAAAATAGACCAAAGTGGGAGCCCAAACTGAATGGCACTGTAGCAAAAGTGGAAAAAACGACACCGTTTTTTTCCACCTTTAATATATGTATATAATAATCAAGTTTAAAATATGGCCGGATATTCGAATGTGTCAATAGAACAAAACAAAGAACAAGTGCCATTTTACATGAAAGAAAAAAATAAGTAAAGTATGATCAAATTATGCCTAAGCATAATTTCATTGAGAATAGTGTAATTTGTTTGAATCATGTGGATGGCGTCGGCAGGCGGTGGTTGTCGTGCGTTTCTCACGTCTGTACTCATTCGAGTGTTTCTACGGTGTATCTTATCGCAATGAACTTGATTGGTTTGTCAAAACGTTCCATCATTGTCGTATACACGTCTTGTTATGTTTTAGATAACGAAACCAGCTTCGGGTCCAACCAACATGGACCACAACATTTGCACATCTTCGCACGAGCAACACTTCACATCTTCATACAACACGTACAATCCTGTACCTATAAATAAACCGAAAAATTACACAAACATTAAGTAAACCCTTTCGAGTCTTCAAAAATGATCAAAATACATACGTTTGTGACGCCGGGTATGTGTTAACTGAATGCGACGCCATAGGTTCTTGAATCCGGATAAGAGAGAATGAAGCCACCCCATTTGAAAGCTTGAATTAGTTTGTGATAATTCATGGTGATTTATTGTGAGAATACTAAGTAAGAATTGATTAGTTCTTCTGGTACGAAGTAAGTGTCAAACTTAAACAACACCTTCGATGCACTTTCTGACAATTGTTCATATAATATTAGTAGTTGGTAATACTACTAGAAATAATAATAGATTATATATGTTTAGTGAACCGTCTTCATTAGTTTTAATATACACCCGATATAAAAAAGATTTAGATCTTTATTTTTGACGCTTCTCTATTTTTGTCATGCATTGATGTTTTAACTTTAGAGATCATGGGTTGAACCAGGTTCGAAGGTAAATGTATACCTATTTTTCGACCTTTTATGTTCATTTATTTATATCAAGTTTTTACTTAATTCATGTTTATTTTGAATTTAATTTATTCAAATAAGTATTATATGTGCACATTAACTGTTTAATTGATACAATTGCCTCATTATAATCTTCTTTTAGTAATAAAAAGAATGCAACTTTATGATGAGTTCAATATAGTTTAGTCATGTTTATGTATAGCTTACAATTATTTAATATTACTTGCTATAATAATTTTCGAATATTTTACTATCATCCATTAATTCACTTGGACTATCACGTAGAGAAAACATTCAGTAATATCTTTCTTGCTTCATGTTTAATTTCATACAAGGTTTTTAACCCGCGCTCCGCTGCGAAGCGCGGGGTTTTCCGTTTTTATTGCGGCGTTCTTTGTTTCAAGCTGTGGATGTTTCTAATATAATACAACAATAGAATAAGTTGGGGCGGATAACATGTTGAGCATGAGCAAAAATTGAAGAATCATCACGCAATGCTAACTCTTATAAAGGCGTAAAAACGTAAATACACACTTTAATGTCAACTTCACATGAAATAGAGCAGGTTGCATCTTCAGCATCTTATGCGTTTTCTGAAATGATAAATCCTTTAAAAGCTCGAGTCTTCTGTTGTTGGTCGCCTCAGAAAGTATCTCAAACTATTAGCCAAAACCTACAAAATGTTTCATCAAGTTATGTAACACGGAATATGAGGAACTTCAAGACATGCATTTATAAATCTCAGACGTAATGTTGTTAGTGTTCTGTTCAACTTTTGAAGTGGCTCAATAAGCGATGTACCCTTATAATTGACATGAAACTTTGCCTTAGCCAACGATCCCTTCATCACAACACTATAAACCACTTGAATGCTACAATTTTCTTTCAAAATTCTTGCTTTACTGGTTTTCATGTTCAGAGAAATGGCACTAAAAAAAGGGTAACAGAATAAGTGTGGAACAGGTAATGAGCAAAAAAAATCATTTTAATTTTATGTTTTGGCCGGAATACATCCAAAAGCTAGTCTGAATTCAGATATGTCCACTATGCATGCAAAATTTCAAGGTCAAACAAAAATCTATGGACTTCAAAAGTAAAAGGGTATTCTAACATGAGTTTCTTTGACATGATTTGATGATTTTAATCTGCATTTTGTGATAATATCCTTATAAACAGATAGAAGGTGCAATGGGGAGGTCTGCCAAATAACATGATGGCTATTTGACGATTTTCCCTTATAGTGCAAATACTTATAATCTCATAGCCAAAAGTGCGTTAAATATATATCGTATGATTGGAGAAATTCAATGAGTTACCTATCCAGATGGATTAGAACCCGTGCGAGCCCAATTTTGATGAGATTGATATGCACCCATAGCGCTAGTGCCTTCTGGTAAACGATAATTAATGTTTGTTGAACCCAACGACACAAACTCGTCATCAACTATCATTCCTTTTGAATTCACATAGATCATAAAACATCAACTCTTTGTGCCCAAGTGCCTATTCATTGCAAAAGATGATAAGTTAGATGATGAATGAATATTTTAACAGGAACGACAAAACCTTTAACCTATCTGGTATATGTTATTGCTGAAAATGTAGACGTGAACAGGAGTAGGTTCGTTAAATTTGTTGTAACTTATATATTTCCCATATTTTTGTAAGTAAAACTTTTTGTATAGCTCGGGGCTGGGCACAAAGGTTCTTTTGATTTTGATGGGCTTTCTAACTACTCAATTTCTGTCAATTGTTTTGGGTTAAAATTTAGCGTAACCAGTGTGAAGGGCATTTTATTATATGCGATTATCAACACGTTTGTATAATATGGATTGTTAATTATCTTTCAATGCATAAATGATCTGACTGACAGACTAGTGTAAACTTATTGGATGCTTAAAGGTGTTCTGTATGTTTTGTTTTCTTCCTGGTGTTTGAAAGTGCCGTCTAGTTTTGGGTTATGCTACTATGAATGAAAGTATTTTTTTTTTCCTCAAAAGCATTTATTGAAATATGATACATCTATATGACCATTTGTTATAGAACGAACCTATTCACATATTCTTCTATATTTATCTTTTACGCCTCTTATTGAGAAGGTGGTCTAACCTGCGATATAATCTACGATTTCAATACAAATATCTAAATTAGGAGACACCCATAAGTGAAAATTCTGCTGTAGACCAATTTGAATGCTTAAAATATTCTTGTTAGATTATTATATTAATAAGTGTTTAAGCATAAATTAGTCATGTACCTTAGCTAAATATTGTAAACAAATATCGAAGCTTTTTTAGGGGACAAAAAAGGTGCGAGTTTACATACACATACTTAACTTAGGGGAAAGGAAGCACCGCATATGCAGAACCTATTTCGCTTGCTTCTTTCCGGCTTTCAAAATCTTTCTACTTTCAAATGCAACCATAGAAAATGCCAGCGCTGAACCACAAAACTATAAACTGGTGTTCCTCGCTGCGTAAGTCAAAAAAAGGAGTGTGCAACTTTATAAAGAATAACAACCTCTGTTCCAGCGTAAGTGTGCACCTTTTTTCCGCTTCTTTCCGCTCTCTGACCCTGTGAAAGCAACTGCAAATAATAACGAATACATTAGCAGCTGCGCCATTACCTTGATATTTATTTGTTCATAATCCCTAAGAATCTAATTGGCTTAGAAGATGTTCAAATTGAGATTTCATGTGTATATGTCAAAACAGCTAACTACCTTTTGTCAAGCTCGGTTTAGTGATTTAGTGAGGAGTCTCATACAATTTGGTTCTAAAAAGTTAATCCCCCTTAAGAAAGGTCTTATGAAAATAAAGGCTTTTCAATTATATCAAGAATAGGCGTTGGGGGCTTTTTAGAAAATATATCGCCTACTTAAGGTAGAGCACATAATCGGACCCGCCCCTACATCCATCAATACCAAAATCGAAATAAATGGCAATGATTGAAAATGTATGAAAAAGATGGTAAATGTCATTTAAATATATTATGTAGCAAACTAATAACATAATTTTCTTTTGGGGTGTGTGGGATTAATTAGTTTTTTTAGACCAGAAGCAGTTTTGTGTTATAAAAACTGCATCTGTTTATAAGCTGAATTTGAGATAACATAGGCAGAATCTGATAAGCAAGTATTCCGCTTCTGCTTATTTCAGATTTTTTACTTACCTTAATATTAAAATTACGTCGTCACCAACATATTTAACCTAGCTCATAAAAAAGTAGTGTACGTGGCAACAGAAGTCGAAGAAACTCTAGCATTAGTCATTTTTGAACTCTTCTGACCCACATCAGATCCCAAACTACCCAAATATAATATTTACCCATTTCGACTCATATGACCAAAATCAAAATATCCGTCCAAAATGTCCATTTTACCACACTAAAAACAAAATGTTTAATAAACTAAACGATACCTTATTTTCGCAACTTCAGCATCACACACTTTTTTCGCTCTCTTCTGCCTAATTATCTTGTACCTAGACAAAATAAAAAGCTCGGGGTCGCTTACCAATCACTACCAAGACGAATGCTGACTTGACTTCACGAATGTTGGCGTGAATCGTCCAGATTCGTGTTTCCAGATTTGTATGCCTATCATGGTTTGTAGTGTTGCCTTGCCAAGACGAATGCTAACTTTACACGTCCCCATCAATCAGGGACTCATAACTTTTGGAACATCATCGTCGCTTGCAATAGATAGAAGCAGTAAATGAGGCTACAATCTGGTCGTTTCAAGAGGGAAAATGTGAACGAACAGAAATATATAATGAACACAAACTTTAAAATTATTTTTTATGCTCATGTTTTAAATCATATAATTTCAGTTTCATTTCTATTTGTAATAGGCCAAAAATTTGAACGGGTCAAATAGGTAGGAACTGGGAAATCGCCAATAGTGTATGCAAATGCATAAGACACACTTCATGAGAATGCGGATATTTGTTGTAAGGACATAAATTTACGCATTCAAGTTTATTTTCTATTTCTAAATTAAATGTACCTTCTAACTATATTTTGCCTAGCAGATTCCTACCCCATTCTACTACATCGACCGACCCGCCAAATGATGGATCTATTGGTTGTTTACCCGTTAGCAGGTCCAAAAGTACCACGCCAAAATCTAATAATGCAATAAGCAAATACGCACTTAGAGGCTGTTTGTGTAAGCTTATTTTTTGAGATTAGGCTTATGTTGAATGAATAGCTTATGGTGATGAAGGATAACCTCGCGTCCCAAACTTATCTAAACAGTAAGGGGGTGTTTGTTTCGGCTTATATAGCCGGCTTACGGCTTATTTGGTTTTGGGCGTATGTTTCATAAGTCCACTTTTTGTGGCTGAAATTTGAAACTTCTCGGCTTATATAAGTTGATTATGACATAATGAATTTCTATAAGCCGAAAAGTTTCAAAATAAGCCACAAAAATGAGCTTATAAAGCATAAGCCTAAACTCAAATAAGCCATAAGCCTACTATCTAAACAGTAAGAGGGCGATTGTTTCAGCTTATATAGCCGGCTTACGGCTTATTTGGTTTTGGGCGTATGTTCCATAAGTCCAATTTTTATGGCTGATTTTGAAACTTCTCGGCTTATATAAGTTGATTATAACATAATGAATTTATATAGGCCATGCAAATAAGTAAGTAAGCAGTTTCAGAATGAAACTGGTAAGAAAGTGAAATAAAAAATGAATGCTAGTGGTTTGATGAATAAGAGGAAAAAAGATACGTGAAGCTCATAAGTCACAAATTTAGCTCATGAGATATAAGCCAAGCCAAGTTACCTCATAAGGCTGAAAATAAGCTTAACCAAATACCGCGTTACATTTTAACTATAAGTCCAAAATCTCTTAATCACGCAAACTCCTATTTTTGCACATTTTCTCAATTTTTTATATAAATCTGAATTGGATACACTTAACTTAGGTAAAGTAAAGCTTACCCGATGATTTTTCAAACACGTTCAGAGACCACCACCACTTTCTCTTTCGCTTCTGCCTTGATGCATCTGCAAAAAAAACTTTAATAAATAGGTATTAATCACAACCTAATAAAAACTAAAAAGCAATAACCCAATAAGAAATAAGAAGTTCTAATAAGCAACATACCATGCACCCTTCACTCCTGCTGGTCAACTCATATTTGCTACTTATCGTCTTCTTTAACAGGTTCCCATTTCATCAAGACGACTCACACATCCACAAATCAAAATAAAACCAATCAATACTTCACTAATACAAAATCTAAACAACTCATAGCTAAAAATGAGTTGTACATAAGCAGAAAATCCAAACATTCCTCATTTAAGTATTGAACGGTGACAGTGAAAGAACTCACAGAATGTAAACGGAGCACCATTCACTTTATTTCCTGTCTGATGATCTTTATCTCAATCGGACCAGCCCCGTCCCCACAATTAAGACTCGTTACCATCTTAGGTGTCACTTTTCCGTACCTAAGAAAGTTGACAAAAACAGAATAATAAAATCAAATAGGAAGAAAAGCAAAGCCATAATATCAGATGCAAGTATATGTGGAAACTTAATGAGAAACAGTAACAATATCAAGTTTGATATCAAAAATAGGTGTCTTTACTGTAATTTGACTGTATGCAAAAGGATACAATCTGAAACCGTTGTTTAATAAATGACAGTCACAAAAAACAACATGATTGCTTCTTGATTTGTTTTGACCCGTTACCTAACCTCCCATTTTTGCATTTGTAACCCAACCTCCCTTTAAGATTGGTTCAGCGGGCTGTAGCATTGCATCGGCAGGCTCAAGCATTGGTTCAAATAAGCAAATAAGCCGGCCAAATAAGCCCAGAAGACGGTCAAATGAGGCCAGAAGCCGATCAAATAAGCTAAGCCAAACACTCCCATTAGTACATATGGCAGATTAGCAATTTAAAGTCGTTGAACGGAAGTGTTTATCCGCTTATTTTAAGAGTCAATGAATACACAGGGGGTGTTTGGCATAGCTTGATATAGGAAACTAAGTCTCAATAAGCTCATAACTTGAAAAACCAAACTTATGAAATACATGGCTACTAAAATTAGCTGATAAGCCCAAAAATAAGCTTAAACAAACAACACCTTCTTATGTTTTAACATTTAGTCCAAAACCCCTTAATCATACAAAATAACATTTTCTCACAAATGAATTGCACCATCTTCCATATATTATACAAATAAGCAGAAGCAATTACAAAAAACAAAAACAAAAGTAACATGAAAAACGCACCTTTAATCCCTAATCTTCCTCCTGAGTTGTTGCCTCATATCCCCCGTACGGCCATACCTCAAATCACCATACACCTAACATAAACCCATATGTAATTCATATTAGCAAATAACAAACCAAACCCAGAAATTACACCAATTATAACCATCCTAAAATTATTTTTAAGGTATAATGAAAACAAATTTCCCCCCAAAATCTAAATAAATATTAATCTTAATAAAACACATACCTACAAAGGATTAGCCGGTGTTCAAGATTTGGGCCACCGAATATGTCTTGTTTGTAAGTATTATTTCACCAAATAATGGTTTGGTAGGTATGTAAAACAATTATTTTAACAAAAATGAACACGAAATCAAGAACATGCAGAGCAAGATCATATTTGGTGTGTGTGTTTTAAGCGGTGTGATGAGAGAGAGATGTGGATCTGTGAGAAAAAAGGGGGCGGTGGGTTTGGTTTGAGAGAGAGAGAGAAGACGTGTGTGGGGGGAAGATTCAGAGAAAAGAGGAGTGGTTTAATTATTTTCCAGCTAGCTGGGTTTCAGTCGGAGCCGGGTTTCAGGCGGAAGCGGTGGTTTCAAGCAGCATTAGCGGTTTCCGACGGGTCGACCCACCACTGCATTAAATGCATTTGGTTGACCCGGTTCCCATTTTCAATAAAGCCAACCGAACCGAACCAAACAGCACCTAACTTTTCTACTACTGTACTTCCGGTATATCTGATAACGTAAGTCAACAGGACACGTACCATCTAGACAATAAATATAAAACGTTGTTTGACATAAAAATGACAAACACTCATCATATTCAAACAATCCTCCCCTTAAGAAACCAATATAAAATTGAGAAAAGAAACACAAAAGATGTGAGAGATGTACTACTAGTAACTAACTAGAGGTTCAATTTGTGGAAAGAAATTAGAAGAAGAAGGAGAAGATGGGATTTTGGGAGCTGTTTGAGGTGGCTTCGATGCTAATATTGCAGGTGTTGATCATTGTACATGTGTTTAATTTTATACTTAGAATTCATGGATCATGTTGTGTTTTAAGGTTGGATTAATAGTTTGAGGTGATTAGTGATGGAGCTAGGCTAATTTAAGAGTAATTGTGAAGCATTGGTGTTGTGAAAAATGAAGTTTGAAGGGATTTAAAGCTACCCATGTAGACCAGAAACTTCAGGGCTGATTTCGACTAAGTTAAAACATTTAAACCTGATTTTAGGCTTAAGAATATGGTAGAGAATGTATGTAGCTTCGATTCGATATATCGTGCGTTCCGTAATTCTCAAAAACGAAGTTTTTTAGAGCAATTTGAAGTTAGGAAAATGGGTAAAATAAAATTCAGCACACTTTGTATATAGTGGTTTTGTGCAGATTTTCGTAAGGGCAATTTAGTTATTTTCTGTTGAGTTTTGGGTCTCAAGTATAACTAAAAAGTTGTTTAAAATGCCATTTTATCTTTTCGCGAGGATATCTAAGTCCAAAAACGCATATTAACTGGTCAAAAACCTTAGAAATAAATACTACATTATTTTAAGAAAAATATGGTTTGTGCAGAATTTTGTAAGAGTATTTTCATCATGTTTGGTCGAGTTTTAGGTCTCGGGTATAACTGAAAAGTTGTCCGGAATGTCGTTTTATGACAAATGCTAGTATAATCCATATTTAATAACGCATTTTGGCTGATCGTTTTTGATAAGTCAAACTTAGGAAAAACATATATTTTAAAAAGTCAAATTTGGTAAAACTTTAAAAATGATCCTTTGGCGTAGTAGGAGGACCGTATTGCAACTGAAAATATTATCACGATGACAACAATTTGTATAACAAATAAGTCCAAACTTAGAGACTCTCGGTTGGGTCAGAAAATCGAATTGTGTATAATTAAATGAGTTAGAGTAAGGGAGCGTTTGGTTGGGTTGATTTTTAAATTCCGTAAAGAATAGAATTCTGGGCCAGATTTTTTTGGACTTTTGTGAGAGTCATAACTTCCGTCATCCAGAATAGCATTTAATTGATTTTCTTGACCCTAAAACTAACTTATCAAATAGTCTACTTTCCAACAAAGTAGTTTCATAAGGTAAGAGTTGAGCAATGTTAGTCCAAAATTATTATTTTTTTATAACGAGATTTCAATGTTCAAATCTGCGTTTAGGGACAGTTTTCTAGGTTGTGTTTGTGAGAGTAGCAGCCATATCAAAAAAACTTTTTAATTAATGAAATTGCTATTGTAGCAAGTTCATGATGTATAGGATTTTCTGAAATTTTTTTAGATTTTATTAAAAATTCTAAATTGGTCTGATCAAGTGAAACTTTTAGGTCCTTTTCTGGACACTTCGAGTCGTTGAATTTTTGAAAAATAGTTAGACTTGTCAAACCTTTTTGCGAAAAATAAAGTAGGTTATTAACACGTTGAGGTTGTTATAAATGGAGTATGGAAGGCGTTTGAGGTCGTTTGGTATTTCTTCAAAGGTTGTCAAGTGACTAGGAAAATCGGTCAAAAATAAAAAAAACTTAGAATGTATTACTAAGAAGTTGAGGCGCACACATGGATTCTATGGTATAATATTATACATATGTAGAACATACATATTTATTTATATGTGCAATTTATGCATTTTCCTTATAAGATATATTCTTCTAATACGCGCACCATTATCTTAGGTCAGCGTTTCGGGATCTCCTCCGACTACTTCGTTTCTCAGTGTTGATCATGATGATCGTCATCGTGTTGCTCCATCGTTGTTAGCTCGTTGTGATTCTCTTATCCGATACTTCTGCTTACAGTGAGTTCATAGCCCCACCTTTTCTCTTTTAATGGTCTTCATAAACTATTTTCGGGGTGAGAATACATGCTCGTTTTACTAAGCAAACTTATTGATTTTTACTACTTAAGCGTTACATGACTAATTTTACTAAAGCTTTTACTTGCTTCATATATGACTTTAAATACATGGTTGATTACTTGTGAACCTACTAAAGCTTGATTTGCTTACTACATGATTTGAGACCATTGAATACCTATATATATATATGAAAACCGTGAGTTTTGAACACATTATTTGTTTTACTTTGGACACAAGTGTTTTTAAATTGTATGCTATCCAGATTATTGCCTGAATATTATTGAAGTTACCGCATTGCCATTTAAGTCCCTACCAATCATGAACCGTTAATTGCTAATGTAGTAAGCGCGAGTGTTATGGATAGATCTATTGGGACTGACAATCCCCGCCTTGAATTTCTGGTCACAAGTTGACCATGGTGCATTTAACATTGTGATGAACTTTTAGGTTGTTGGCAAGCATCCTATACTTACCTGGGGGAAAAACTAGTTAAGGTTTCGGGGTCATGAGCTTAGTGCAATAATGCGTGTTTTGGACTATTGAATTCGTTTCGTAGTCTACTATTACTTAAATCTTGTGGTCCACTACTGAACATTACTTGATTTATTGAATCACTACTTGGATTTCGGAAATAATACTTTGAAATCTTGTAACGCTACTTTTCTTACTAAAATATTACTCGAATTATTTCAATACTGCGTTTACTTAAACCAATGAATTCACCAACATTATTGTTGACGTTTTTGCATGTATTTCTCAGGTTATTATATTGCTAGCTGAGCATTGGAAGCATTCGAGTCGCGCGGATATAAATATTTTTGAAGGCTTTAAAATTTGAGTACCATTCGACAAATGTTTTAATAATGTTTTCTATTACATTACAAATGGGACAATGTTGTAACTCTGATATTTTGTAAAAATTATCGAATGGTTGACTTTTCAAAACGTCTCACTTAGAGTCGTTTTCTGTAACTTGTACTTTATGCTATGAAGTAGCACCCCAAGTGGTATTTCGATGCGTTGTGATTTTTAGGGGTGTTACAGTTGTAAGCATATTTCCGAAATGATCCTCCAAAGTAAGCCAAGATATCTTGCCATCCACATCCACCTCAAGCATACTTGCACATGAAGATCTACCACAACAAGCTTAGGATACTTCTGATCTTCATTCTAATCAACAACATCATGCTTAGTGATCTTCATGTTTAGATTAGGCATTTACATCCAATAGACATTTGTGTCTTGGATCATTCTTGTATCATCCATACATTGTATCACCAAACTAGATTAGATGGTTTCTGTGTTTATGCCATAAAACACACAGTTTGTTATGCTGGAACATAAAACATAACGGGTTGGGTTGTACCTGAAAAGGGATCGGTATTTAGCTTGGTACCGAAAAAAGTGTAAGCGACGTTAGGTTGGTTCTACTTCGAACTAGAACTCGATATTTAGCTTTGCACCAGAAAAAGTGTAAGCGATGTTTGTAAGGTATTCTCCACCAAGAATGGAGCTTGTAGATTTAGTGGAGTAACTCTCGAGTTGGGTACTCGAAGAGTGGAGTAGGCGGAGAGGAGCTCTGTTACCAAACCACTATAAATCATCGTGACCGGTTTGCGCTTTCTTTTATTTATCGCTCTCTCTTTATATTATGTGTATGCTTGTGGCTTTATGTTTGTGCTTGTGTTGTGACAACTTGTTTTATTCTATGCTTTCTATTATCCATATAGTCATAGATTATAATTGGCACTTTTCATATTACGTCAAGCTTGATCGACTATTTGATACAAAAGTTTTAGGATTTTAAACGCAAATGTATTCAACCCCCCCTATATGTTTTCCACAAACATGAAAGTTTAATGTGATTTTATTTTTAGTTCAACGTGAAGTTAACATGACAATAAGTTAGACAGTTTAAGAGACAATTGGTCAAAAAGTATTTTAGGTTACCTAATTGAAAATTTGGTAAACGCCATAAAATACCAGCATACTTTCTCAAACGAGGTTTTTAATTCGTGCTTCGCTGCGGAGCACGAGGTTTTACGTTAATTTATGTAAACGGAGTTGTTCGTTAATGACGAATGTTTTAACATTGGGTAAAACAAAGAGACTATTTACGTAAATTTTCACGGATCGTTTCTGCAGTGACAGATAAACAAAAAGGACTGTTTCTGTACATTTTTGTTAAAATTTCAGTCATTAAGGACTAACTTTGCAATGGAATGATAACCCAAGGACTATTTTCGTATAGTATGGTTTTATTATTTTATTTTATTGGGAAAAGTGAGCTTTGAGAATGGCGAAGTACTGCCAAATGTTATATATATTAATTTGCCAACTTGAAACACTTAATTTTAATTAACATTTAAGCTAACTTGTTTGTTTTGTGTTAATATCATCAACGTTACTTGTTCATATTAAAATAATATTATTTATTACACTTGTATAATTACCCTTTACTAAAATGACTTTACTACCATTAACTTCTTTAATATAATGGCACTCACTCATCTCTTACTCACTCTCATATCTCACCCACTCATCTATATTACCCTTGATCAATCGCTTGTATAATACCAACTACATACTATAGGTCACACTAATATCAAGATCTAAGTGCACACAATCATAGAGATAAAATAAGAAAGAAAGAAAATAGAAATCTTATTACTTACCACTATGCATGACCGAGCTAGTTACACTAAGAGTTTCACCCTTTCATGTTGACATGAGGGGTATATTTATAGATAAGTCTATACATGTACTAGTTGACCATCTATGTACAATATACCAAAAGACCCCAAGACTATATGAGGGTATGGTCATCACCTCAAAAGCTAACAATACCCCCCAGAAGATGATCATTCGAGTCGTGCCAGTGATACCACGTCTTAGTGTAGATTTCAAGCTTCAACATGACTTTCAATTTTCTTCATTTGATCACGTGTGTCCAGGTGTGCAAGTATTGTTATTTCCATTCTCCCAAGATTGGTAATCTCTTCGTGTGTTAACTTTGTTTCAATCTTGTTGAAGTTGTTGTCGATCAACTTCTTTTGTATCCTTGAGCTAACATGTTCAAATGTGCTTGTTGAGAACTTCTTAAAACACACGTTTCGCATCAAAAATCAAATCAAAAATAAAATTTCATAATATAATTATTTGTTGCTATAAACCGAAATTTTAAGCAATTTTAATTGCAAACCCCTCTAAGAGGCCATGGTACCATAACGCAGCCCTGACGTTATGCTGAGTTAAAGCTGCGTTATGCAGCGTTACCATACCACCCCCATTAAATTGGCAACGGCGTTGAGCTATGAGTTGCTCTACCAACGTAGAGCTTAACACCAAAATAAATATATATAAAAAATTTAAACCCAACGGCTATAAACGGCCATGTCTCATATTTTTTATTAATTTTTTAAAAACCTCATACAACCCAATATTAATACCCCTTTACCCATACATTTTCTACACACATTTAAAACTCAAACACAAGTTTTTATATACTTCCAGTACCAACAAAAAATGTCAGGATTTCCAAACGAGAGCTTCTTGAACCTCCTCGGTGTGACGAACCCCAACTCGTCTTCTTCGTCAAACCCTCCGACACCATCCGGTAACCCACCCCAATTCGGTTTCCCTAACCAATTCAGTTTCCCTCCGACTCCCGAGAAACTTCTACAATTTCAACAACAACAAATGCTAAACATGGAATTCCAAAATCAACAACAAAACCCACCACAATACCCTCAACAAGAACAACCACAAAACCAATCCTCACAAGCATCTAACGAGTCAACATCTTCGAACAAAAGACGACTTAAACGGGCCTCAAAAATCCAAAGAACCCGTCTCCGAAAAAATCCCGACGTGTCGGGGGGTTTCTTTACGTTGGCAACCCGTCGAGGAAACGTTAATTGCTTAGTGTTATGTTGCCGTTTCACAAAAGTCACAAAAGTCAAAAACGTTTTGGTATAGGGTTTTGAGCGAGTTCAATAGAAAAAATTACAAAAAACGTAACAAAGACATGTTGACAAGCAAATGGCATACGTTGAACTACAATTGGCAAAAGTTCAACGCCATTTTCAAACGAAGCGTACGTTTGGGAAAAAGTAGGGAAAATGATTTGGATGTTATGAAACGGGCTAAGGCGACTTATCAGGACGAGAATAAAGGAACCCCGTTTTTCCAAGAAGACGCGTGGTAAATCTTGAGATCCCACGCAAAATGGGACGCGCACGACCCGGTTGATTTAACCGAATGCGTCGTCCCCGGGGTAGGCCACGAGGAGCTATTCGGTGAAGATGCAAGACCACGTCCCCGGGCCCCCGGCAAATCCACCCGTCCCTCCAAAAAAACAAATCCGATAAGACGACGAGCACCGGGGGAAGTAACTCATCAAACTCATTCTCGGAGCATATGTCAACCGAATTTCGTCACAAATGCAAAGCCGCCGAAAAGGCGTACGATGTATCTAAAGAGAAGACCGTACGGTAATGCGTTTGGAGGAGATGAAATTTCTCGCTATTAGCACGATTTGTCGGAGGACGACGCGTAGTGGATCAACATGCAAAAACAACAAATCAAAGACAAATATAATTTGCACCGAAATTAGTAGTTAGGGCGTATGTTTTAATATTTTGTATTTTTTTCGTATGTTTTTTTATTTCGTAGTTTTTTTTTTTAATTTCGCATGCTTTTTTTTGTAATTTAATTTTAATTTTTATGAAATGAATGAAATATTTTAGTTTGTTTAAATAATTGGAAAAGAAAAAAAATGGTCTCAAATTGATGATTAGGGCTATAAACGAACCGGACGAACACGAACGGAGCCTTGTTAATGTTCGTTCATTTAATTTTAGCCGGAAAAATAAACGAACACGATCACTTAAACGAACGAATATTCTTGTTCATGTTCGTTTATTAAGAAATATGGTTGTTCGTGTTCGTTTATGTTCGTTCATTAAGACACTAAACGAACATAAACGAACGAACATACACGATCGAACGTAAATAAACATAAAATTTACAAAAATATACATAATAATGTGTTTTATTAGTGTTGTTTTGTTTAAGTAAAGCAATCTCAAAAGTATATGATAAAAATATACGATAGACGGACATAAACATATATATGATCATAAACGAACGAATAGTCGGACGTTCACGAACATAAATGAACGGACAAGACTTTTTTTCATGTTCGTTCATTTAACTAAACGAACATAAACGAACTTTTTACCGAACGGTTCACGAAATGTTCACTGAACGTTCAGTTCGTTTACGGCCCTATTGATGATGTTATGATTCTAGAGGTTTTTTAGGTTTTTGGTGTTGAACTATTAACGCTGATATAGTGGTGTTATGATATATTATGATACGTAATACTCTAAATTCATTGTAACAAGGTTTGTAACCCGCGCTTCGCTGCGAAGCGCGGGTGGCGGGGTGTTGGTCGACTAATGCGCTTTAAAATTTTGCACATACAAATGAACATGTTTCGGAGTATAAACCTTCTTTTTCGATGGTATTGTTATATTTCATTATGTTTACACAAACAGTGAAGTTATAAAGAGTTATCTCATTTCATTTATATCATCTTCTACAAAGAAAGAAAAACATGTGATGATGTGCATATCTATGAGCCTTATATGTCCACATTGAGTTATAAAAAAAATAAACGAACTAACGATTTTACGTTGAAGTGCGACCGAGCTTGTAAAATGTTAACAAACGTGTGTATATGCTCTGGCAAATTCTCCTCAGTTATATAAATATATTTTATCAGAAAATACGGTATAGAAATCAGTATAATTATACTTTTTGTTTCTTAAGGACCCAATACTTTTAAGAAGCCATGTTTTCTTAATAACCATGGCTTTTTTTAAACGTAAAAGAGAAATTAGTATGATAATGGAAAAAAATTGCATTATGAACTTCAAAAAAGGTTACTTTGATGTCATTATGGGTCAAAATTACACTTTGTTCAAATTCTGTAGCTTTATAAATATAACATGACAATCTTATTACTACTGTTATTTGTATTAGACGGTCCGTACGGAACAGCTTTCGGCTCCACGTGCAGCATCTGTTGGCAGATCATCTCAACCATTAATAAACCATGCTGGAAAAATTCAATCTCAATCTGCCCGTTCTCCATTTGACCAGACATCCAATAGTCTTGAGTCCTTTTCGTCAAATGCTGCTGTGGAACATGTTCAATCTGCATCTGCTAGAGCTAATCGGTCATTACAACTTGCTCACCCTGTTGAACAACCATCTTCAGCTCGGTTGGTGTCAGTTGGTCGCCCAAGTGTATTAATGAAGCCTCTTACAATGGTACCCTCAAGTTTACTTTTTTCCTTAATTTCTGCATTATTCGAATCTTTTAAACCCATTTCATATTAACCAAATCACTAAATGTTACCCATTTACAGTAAAGGCTGAAATTGCCAACTTTAACGTATAGTTTGCACAGATAAACTGTTGTTTAGGATAAGTATGAGGTTCTATTTTATTATGAAATGGCGAGGTTTGGACTAACTTAATTTGAAATTCGATTTAGAGAGGGAATTAGACAGAGTTCAGGATTAAGTTTCAATGCCTGTATATTTACTTGTATTTGGTTTTATATAGAGTTTTTTACAACACATGTTAACAATTACTCAAGTATGTTTGTCGAGAAAGTAAAATGGCTTCATAGTATGCCTGCAAGCTATCTTTCTGTAAGCTCAATCCCTTTCTAGAAAGTTATAATTTCCATTTTATGAAGGACCGGTTATCTCATACTGCTTTGTAACAGAGGCACTCGTTGTTTCCACCACAATTGTTCCTGTGACTGTAACAGCAGCAGCTGAGAAGAGTTGATTTCCCACAGCCATTCAGTCCAAGCAAACCGTATTGTTTGTATAATAAAGTCAACATCATTAGACGAACCAAGCACCATATGAGATGCAAGCAAAAGAAGACTTTTGATTTAGGCACATTGTTTACATCTTAATGCAAGGGCGTGAGGCCAACAAATCTGTAAGCTGATTGCAATATCTAATACAATGTGGTTGCACTCATTTAATTTGCAAAGACAAATCTGAACAACGAATAAAATGTTTGAGTTGGTATCGGGTATAAGTTTTTATGGTTTGTAAACTATATTGTAATCACATCCGTGTTAATAAATCGGGTGAGAACTTCCTAAGTAATCAGCATCAATCAAACCTCCAACAGAACTTCTAACAGAACTTCGCTTCAGCCTATCATTAGTCAACTCATGGATTAGTAAACATACATAACATTTAAGCAAACTACAATACACCAAGCATCATGTGTGCTACCGTAGAGAGTAGGCATACAACATAAGAAATCAAATTACTTTGTGTACAATGACTTCACACGCTCCACCTAATAAAATATCTAACAATGTTTCAGCGAAAGCATTTCTTGTTCTTATGAACATAGCTTATTATAAAATACGTGGTCATTTAAACGAAATAGGTAAGATTAGCAAAGGGCATAAAATCAAGCAAGAGTAACTTACGGGTATCTTGCATCTCCAGCTTTCCCATCATATAAAACCTGTTGACGTGTCCTCTTCATATCACAAACCATTTGCAACGGAGTTGCCCTTCTAATGAAAGCCACAACACCAGCTGTCTTCTCGCAACTTTTGTAAGAATGTGACCATGACCCCGTTGAAAAAGCCCTCGTAAGCCAATTCGTAATAATAGCAGGATCCAAATATTGCTCAATGGGATGTGTAGTGCGATCCGGATAAAGATCTCTTTGCAATTGTCAACTTTTCTTCTACCGTTACAACCTTTTAGAAGACATTTGACCATATACCCAAGATACCAAGCTTTTCTACTACGTCCAGAAATACTGGGAAATAAATAGGTAGTAAGCAACAACAGACAAAATCCATAAAGTAGTAAACAACAAAAGAAAAAATCTCAACCTTCCGTAAAGACAGACTCGTACCGATGATGTTCAGCGTTAGGAGAAGAAGCTTTACACATGGAAAAATTTAACCGTTGCATGATTACTCTTACGGTGATGTCATCGACAATGAACTCTGCTCTGCATATCCTTTTGTGGAGGAGGGGCCAGCGCATCAAAGTAAGATTTCATGAGCTCCATACTCACTTTATTCTTCAGGTAGAAAAATTGGACCTTTTGGAATGTTTTTGGATCCAAGAAATATAGAACAATCTGCATATGAGTTTAGATGGTTCACGTTATGTTGTATCTCTATAAAATCAAATGGGCATGTGACAACCCATATTAACATTATATCATATTACAGGAAAAATATTAGAATCATAACTTTTGGACAAAAGTATTTAAGGTCACTCTAGACTGGGACATGTTTCAAAATTACTGTTATTCACAGGTTTAATCCATTGCAAAATTACTGGTATTCACAGTTTAATCCATTGCCCAACCTGCGTGATCCACCCATTTTGCCACAACACAAACCTTACAAAATGCTTCGATTATACGTGGCGGACTGTATAATATTGCAGCGCCTAGTCAGTGAGGATAGTGATTCTGTAGTATATTTACAGAGTCTCGAGCGGTCTTAATTGGCACATTGATTCTGAAAGATAGCCCAATGAAGTCTAATAACCACACAATTTCTTCCTGGCCTTGTGGCAGATTTAGAATTGCGTTTTCGATCGTGTAAACCAGTTGTTTGATTTGGCTGTCCAATGATGCTGTAATCTGAAAAATATGTCGTCATATGATTTATGTAACTTAAAAAATGACCCGTGGGAAATTTTCTCAATCTAAGATATATATAATCACCTGCAATCCAGGTTTCATTATCAGAATAGATCTTCCAATGACCGTCATAAAGAGTTTCCTTTGAGATTTTTCACAGTTCTCCCATCCGCTTGACTTTTCACTAGAAAGGGAAAGAGAAAGATTAATAAGGGGTACTAAGTAGAAGTGGCACATGTATTTTGTAAATTTCAGGTTGGTTAACCACTATTTTTTAATGTACCATTTAAGTAATTGATCTCTAATAGCTGCTAAATATATTGATTTTTTACCATAATAACAGTAAACTTCATCTTTTATGGCAACTTCAAACCATCAAAAAAACCCATCGTGACCGATTTCATTACCTCACTCTCAAGCACCTCACTTAAATCAAAAACAGAACCATCGGTTTCCACATGGTGGAAAACCACTGAAAAACACCAAACCAAAGCAACCAAGTCACTTAAACTAAAACTCGGTAAACAAATATCCGATGAGAAGTATTCCTTTGGAAAATCGCTAACAGACAAAGATATTTTCGCGATAGCTTCAAAGGGAGAGACACGTAATACTATCAACATTGTTTTAACATCATCTGATGTGTTAGTCGATGGGTTTTGTTCCAGCAGATGAGGGTCTCACAGCTCATCACCCGCATCTACTAAAATAGTTACGGGCAAAAATTATAAATTTGCCTATAGGTTGGCAACTCGGAAACTCAATGCCCTGGAAAATGCACGTGGCCATTTCACCAACCGATATATGGACCACAGGTTGCACCACTCGTCGCACCAAACAACAATGTAGGTGCAGATGGGATGGTGATTAATCTAGCTAGTTTGTTGGTTGGTACAGCTACGAACCCATTTGGAAACGGGTATTACCAAGGGGATGTGGATGCATCGCTAGAAGCTGCTTCCGCTTGTCCCGGAGTGTATGCTAAAGGAGCTTATCCTGGGTAGGCAGGGGGCTTGTTGATTGATGCGACTACTGGTGCAAGTTATAATGCATTGTTGGAAGTATAAGTTCATAAACCTTTGCACAGACTTCATGATTATTTATGTAATATGTAGTTATAATATAGTTTAAGAATTGCAGGCACTTTGTACTAATGTAAAAAAAGCCCTGCACGAATTCTAGTATGGGTCAAAAGCCCAAAACAGACCCATATAGTTAGTTAAGACAGTTATATGACAGTTATGCATAAAGAGTCATGTCTGTTGGCTAATTTGAACCAACACAACCCTTTATTCATACCTGTTCATAACCTATAAATAGTTGGAATGTAAGACAATTCATTTTTTAAATCAATATAAAAAGTACTTAGCATATATACCTGTGTTTGTTCCTTTATATCTGTTCCTGCACACTATTTTTGAAAACCTGCACAAACTCAAAACCAAATTGCAGTCATTCAACATGGCTAACCCAAACACCCTGTTAGATGACAGATGGACAAACCTGAAACCAAGAAGGTTTATCCATTATAACATGTGGTATCATCAAAAGACAATTGCAAAGAGAGAAAGAGGCAAGGCTGGGAAAATGCATAAGGCAAATTTCCAATAATTGCAAGGAGATGTTAAAGAGAAAGATGGAAGAGATAGAACTCTATAACTCTACCATCAATCAACCAAACTCACACAACACCTTTAGGAGACACAAGTGCTTCAATTGCAAACAAAGGGGACATATAATCAAAACCTGTCCTATGATGAAACAGAAGGAAGAGATTGAGAAGATTGGCAACAGGAGTGAGACTGCAAAGGCAAACAATAAAGGTCTTATGGCATCCAAACCCTCTGTAAGTATTAAGTACCCTGAAAGCATTCATCTTGAGACAAAATGCATGCTTAAAGGGACAGATCAAGGTCATTGGGATAATATATGGTATGTTAGCAATAACACAAATGTACACCTATGTTCTAAATTGAGTCTGTTCTGCAACATAAAAGAAAAATTTGCTGCTAACAAATTAGATGATCAAATGAAGATTTTATTCACCTATGGCTTGGGAGAAGTAGTGATCAACAATGGTGATGAAGGTTATCTAATACCAGGGGTGAGCTATGCCCCTGAAGTAACTCTAAACATACTCTCATTAGAACTACTAGAAAGACAAGGCTTTGAAATTATATATGAGCATAATACTTGCAGACTTGTCTACATGTTTAAGGATCCAAAAGGCCAAAACTTTAATGAAGATAGGTTAAGAGTTATGCACAATAAGTATTTAGAAGAATACTTTGAGACTTTGGATAGTAGTGCACAACAGAACAACTCTTTTGGCTTAGTATCTATGCAAGATGATGTGATTGAAATTAAAGGAACATTATACTCAACAAAGGAAACTATTTTCAATGAGTATGTTGCATTCCTCAATCTAGTTAAGCAAGATGAAATAATAAGCCAACAGTGGGACACATTCAGAGAAAGGTTTGATAAAGTACTAAAATGGTTCTATAAGAGTTACTTGGGAAAACCAATCCTTGGTTCAATTCCCCCCAAAATAAATGGAGTACAAATTCACCTATTTGATTTGTAAAAACTGATTGAAGGATTTGGGGGATATCTAAGTGTATACTTTGGAAAAGAATTTGGTACAATAGGAGAAATTTTAGGTTTGTCAAAACAGGATGAAGAAGAAGTGAAGAACTGCTACATCCAATACTTGGATATCTTTACAAGTTACTACAAGACAGTGAAGGTGCCTAATCAAGATCAAAGATCAAATCTTGATATACCTGCAAGGACTTTGGAAGTAGGCAAAAGGTATACTTGCCCTACATCTCATCAATGTGATTTTGGTGAGAGCAGTGCACCCAACTTGGAAGTAGCCAACACAAAAGGAAAAGAGAAGATAGAACATTTTGGAGTGATTCTTGAAGAAGAAGATCATGACAGAAGACAATTTCATCCTACACAACCAAACAAAGGACCAACTCTGAACAATGGCATCAAGATCAAGGAAGAAGAGACAAGCAGCACATCAAGTGAAGATCTTGTCATTGTTTGAAGAACATCAAAAGAATTGAAGCTGTTTGAAGCTTATGAACTTAGAGGGGAGAATGTTGGAAGTATAAGTTCATAAACCTTTGCACAGACTTCATGATTATTTATGTAATATGTAGTTATAATAAAGTTTAAGAATTGCAGGCACTTTGTACTAATGTAAAAAAAGCCCTGCACGAATTCTAGTATGGGTCAAAAGCCCAAAACAGACCCATATAGTTAGTTAAGACAGTTATATGATAGTTATGCATAAAGAGTCATGTATGTTGGCTAATTTGAACCAACACAACCCTTTATTCATACCTGTTCATAACCTATAAATAGTTGGAATGTAAGACAATTCGTTTTTCAATCAATATAAAAAGTACTTAGCATATATACCTGTGTTTGTTCCTTTATATCTGTTCCTGCACACTACTTTTGAAAACCTACACAAACTCAAAACCAAATTGCAGTCATTCAACATGGCTAACCCAAACACCCTGTTAGATGACAGATGGACAAACCTGAAACCAAGGAGGTTTATCCATTATAACAGATATTAGTCCATAAAAAAAGTACCAAATGCGCTGACGTATTTGATGCCTAGCCATTAAAGAGCTCCATCTAGTACAACATGTATCTCCGAATTGTTTATAGATGACACAAAAACCTCTGAAATCAATCAAATTATTATTACCACATAATAGAACGATACCTTTTATCGCTTGACCATTTTCCACTCCAATGGTAGTTAGTTTCAATACCATGTCCGTCCCCCACTTTAGCCTCCATTTCCCTCAAATTCAAAAATAGATAGCGAATAGCATAAAAACCCCAATAAAATCTATACATTCCAAAAACCATCCACAACATAAAAATTACGGGTGAGAACCAGAATAAAAAAATGAAATCAAAGAACAAAAACCCTAAAAATTATCAATAAAACCAGATAAACATACCTGATAATGTTTCTAGCTGTGTATCAAACAAAGATTAGAGTGATTGAATTAATTATAAACCCAACAAACATGAATTTTTTAAACCACCAATAAACTACAACCCTCAACAACATAAATCAAAAAAATAAATTTGTACAAACCTATTAAGTTGTGAATGAAGCGGCGCATGGAATCTTTTGTTCGATATGTAATTTTTAATAGTCATATTTGATCTGGATTAACCAAACCTACAACTCTATCCATTTTACCTTGCAAAATAGATCCCAACGCTCGCAACGATATTCTCATTGCCCACAATCTTAGAATTAGTTTCCAATCTGATTGAACCTCGTATCGTTTAGAACATTTTTCACATTTCCAGTGAGCTCTCCAAGTGCCCTAGCAGGTTCAAAGTCCTTGCCTCCCGGATATCAACACATTCGCCTAAACAACATTACCATAGGCCTGCCTGCGATGTAAACTAAATTCATGTAAAAAAACAGCAAACCCACATCATATAACGAATGTCAATAGCAGGATTTCTTATAAACTACAATAAAATTTGTCTTCAAATTAAAAAAAAACTTACCATAATCTATCCATACATCTTCAACCTGCAAACCACCTGCATACAACAAAAAATGAACAGAAAAAACATTAACTCTTAAAACAATCAATACAAACAAAAAGGGGCAAACATTGGCACATCAATTAAGCTAATTAGCAGAAAAAGGAAACTCTAACCCTAATTAAGACAATCGAAGGATAGCAAATTCAATACCGTGAGTCTCCCTTTTCACAAAATTGCATCTCATAGAAACCAAAACTTAACTTCAACATTCAGTACGCTAAACAACACCACGATTTACACATTACTGTTACAAAGATAAAAAATGTACCTAACTCTAGGGTGATATACTGCGTGGTTAACGGTCATCTGAGCCAGAACCAAATCCTCCCTTTTTCATTTCATTCCTTTTAACACCATTCAACTTCGCCTCGCTGACAACAAAAATTTTCAAGAAAGCCATCATATTCCAGCCCTCGAAAATTTCAGCCTTCAAAATAGCTACAAACTGATTATTTTTGTAAGCCTTCTCAGGTTATCAAGCCTATAACTAAGGTAAGTTCATAATCCCACAAAACCGAGCTGATAAGCTCTTGAAAAGTCCACAAAGCCGAAAATACATCCTAAAACAATCACCCCTAATTTGCATAAATTCCTAAAATAGAACCAAAACAATTAAAAGTTTAAAACAAATTGAACAACTTACCAGCAGTACTGCATCCTCCCACAAACAATTTGAAGCTTTATGATTTTTTTTCAATCTCCAAATTAAAACATCTGTAATTTGCTGCTCCTGCATTTGATTAGGGATTTATGTTTTGGGGAATGGTTGATGAAACCTTAACCTTCATGATATGGGTGTGTGTGTAATTTAGAGAGAGATGGATCTGGTTTTGTGAATCTGTGTGATGACTGATGAATTGTATATGGTTTTGTGGACACGTATGCAATTGCGTGTTTTGATATGTGGAAGGGAGAAAGCGAGTGAAGCAAGTAGGAAGAGGTGTGTGAGTATGAGGGAGAAGTGGAGAAGATAGATAGATATGAGAGAAAGCGCGTGAGTGGAGAGGGGATAAAGAGGGATATGAGCAATTAATATCAGCCCGGGTTCAAATACGGGTGAAATACCTTTCTTTCCGGCGGGTTGGCCCAGCTTCCGGCGGGTTCCGACTTGAGTTCCGGCGGGTTGATCCAACAATGCAATTAAAATGCAGTTAGGTCCGACCCGGATAGTGTTGGTCTGATTAATCACTACAACAAAAAGTTCTTTCGAGACCGGTTTTGACACGAAATCGAGACCCGGTTCCATGTATTGTCTCTAGGAGGGGGGCTCTCCATGTGAAATCACATGGTAGACCGTTTTGTTTAAGAGGAACCGTCCTCGACTATGTATGGATGAGACCGTTTTGATGTTTACAACATGTCCTAAAACAACCTAAGAGACCACTGGTATTTGTCATCAAAACACTTCTCAAAAACTAATAGAGACCGGGTTTTATAGGAAAAAACATGTCTCGTATAATGATTTATATAAATAAAAAAAAAAGTTTCCTGGATTGCTTGTTGACACTACTAGTAGCTTTTCAATAAGCAATCCATAACACCCCCTTGTAAGTGTATTCGTAATCAATCCCAAACAGAAAACAAACCTACAAATCATGCATTTCAAGCAATAGTAGTGCCGGAGTAATATTGAGGATCTAGCCAAACCAAAAACATCATTACTAAGTATACATGATGAATATCGTCACCTCTAGCAAGAAATGTACGTCAAAATATGCAAGCTTTTAGCTAAAACAACAACTAAAACACATTATAACTGAAACCCTTCACAAGTTGTAAACACTTTGTTGCACAAAGGATATCTTGAAACACTTTGTTGCTATGAAACATGACGAGTTAAACCCTATCCCCCTTGATTAGCGGTATATGCCTAGGAAGATCAGACCAGCTATCTTATCAATTTTGGTGGACTTATATCGAACCACTCCAACAAAAAATGCATGCGACAACATAATCTTTAACAACCAGATTACAATCGGCTGCAGTGTGTTCCAGGAGCATCTAGAAAAGCACCATAAGCATTATAATAAGAAATTACAACATATAAAAAATGAGTTCAATACAAGTTAAAAGTATGTTAGTAAGAGTATAACTTTAAATCAGGAATCTGTAACTTTTCCATATTAATTCTGCATATATCAGAAAAAAGAAAGGAAATGTGAGGTTAACGATAGGCTACATAAAACATACATATTCTTAACTCTAGGACTCACAAATGATGGGGAAATCAGAATGCTCCCAACCATTAGCTTCAATATCTCTTAGTATTCAATGCGCCATGAGTCCTGAGAAACACAGTCTTGTTAAGATAATAACAATAGACGACGAACTAAAATGGCCATCGTCACAATGCATTGCACAAAAACAAAGTTATGTACATCTTGTTTGGACGGGAAAGTGTTAGTGGATCAACCTGACCCGATGCAACCCAAAATTCTCTGCTTCACAGGATTACTTTCGACCCATTACAAACCCACCCATCTGACACCTCTAATTCGAACTGACCTTTGAGATATCACGTTGTGGATCAGTTGTAACAAAGGTTGAACCTTAAGGTTCTGTTTCGAATCAGAAGAAGGTAATGTCTTCCGAGCCTTTGTCAATTTCGAAAGTTCTGCAGGGCCAACGTCAGGGGATGAAGTATAACCAAAGTGCAGAAGTGTCCAGTTTCCTTTGAGATCCTTCTGTGTAGCCTATTTACCATTTGAATCAATCAACTTGAAAGGCCCGCCAATTACCGGACCATTTCTTGAACTACATCCATCGTTTTTACACTTTCCTAATTGTGTGAATTCTGGATAATTATAACATATATGTTCACATAAAGAATCCAGTAGCATACACTAAACACATAATCATAGCGTCCTGGTGGCATTTAGTTGTTAACAACATGAAAATTTGTATAAAAAAGTGACAACAATATGCTTACTGTCAAATTCTGATCCATTTAGCACATATAAATCAAATTGCAAGACTGACTTCAATGTTTAAGATGATAATTCAATTATATACACGATTGTACACACTACGCTAAATCGTATCCTTTTATAGTCCTCTCGTAAAGAAATTGATCTAGCAAGTGTGTATAATAAGATAGCCCTATACTTAAACTCTTTCAAAAACTAATGTTGTCTGTGCGGTGAAAGCATCAAAAGGAACTGACCTTGGCGAATAGCTCTGTTCTCGTCATTATAATGCATAAACAGAAGCCCCGCACCAATTCCAGCTAAGACAGCAGCCGGCTACATAACATAAGAAAATGGACATCAATAGTAGCAAAAATTAAGCAACTCTCAATCTAAATAACCACAAAATGATGCTATTTGCAAAAAACCACCACACAATCAAATAAATTTCTTAGACTCAACAGAAGGAGGATCCCGATAATTTCCGCCTGTTGTCAACAAAGGTCTGCTACCCTCTTTTGCTGATCTCATGTAGCTTGATGAATGAAACATCCTCGGTGTGACAGTCCTACCTGGTGTGACATACCTGCAATGCTGCAAACAAGTCAAACAAATTCACCCAGGTTGTGTGCATTATAAACTTGACCCATTACCACACATGTGGACTTGGATGCCCCATCTTTGCAAGATTTTTATGAGATAACTTTATCAATTAACTTTACATCAAATATGATTTTGGTAGATCCTAACCACATTAAGCGAGTGAAAGTACACATTCTAAGGAAACTTTATTTAAGAGGTAATACATGTTGAAAAGGAAAATCAATGATGAAAACTAGACATCTGTTTTGATCGAAACTCAGTTTCTTACCCAAGGTAAAATACCCGGTAAGAAAAAACATAAAAGTATGATACTACAATAGTTTTCCTATGTTGTAGGCTGGTAGCTTATTTTGGCCGTGCTTAATTACGACTTATTGTGTAAACTTTATCTAGCCTTAAGTCAAACAACCCTCCTTCGATATTTCAAAAGCCCCTATGAACTAAAAACACCTCAGTGGAGGATCAGTAGCCCGATATTTCCGATACGGAAAACAAAAATAATGTCTAACCCCCCAACCAAACACATGCATGATTCATCATGAAGTAAGTCATAAATAGTTAAACTGAAACAATCATATTCACAACCACTAAATCAAAAAAAAAAAAAAAGTAAAGCATCAAGAGGATCTTCATTCAAGATACTCAAAAAGGAATCCATATCCATACTCATATCAGCATCAACATCATCATCAGCACCAAGCCACCAACAACAAAACCATCATCACCATCACCATCAAATTCCCATCCATACGACGTGTGCTAAAGATGTGTATTCTCCAAGAATATGACGAGATGGGATGGTGAGGTGGAGCGGCAGCAGCTGTGAAGATGGTGGGTTAGGGTTCAGAGGTAAAAGGAGGGTGATGGTGGTGGGGATGGAAAAGGGGGTTATGATTTTTTTTTTTTAGATCGAAAATTTTAGTTTGGTTTGAGATGAAAATTTGAGTGGGATGGGGGATGAAAATTTGAGATGAAAATTAAAAATTTTGGTTTGGTTCAAGATGAAAATTTGAGTGGAGTGGGGAATGAAAATTTGAGATGAAAATTAAAATTTTGAAGTCCCGCGAGTCAAATATGATAGACCGGTGTTGATTTTGGAAACGGTCTTGGTGGGTCAAACAAATAGAGAGATGTTTTATAGCTTGGTGGGTCTAGATATCACTTTTTTTTAGACCGGTCTTTGCATATAATCCGGTCTTGATGTATTTTACTAATCCAGACCGGTTCAGATTATAAAAACCTGTCTTGATCCTAAATTTTTTTTTGGAAAAGTTTTTCGAGACCTGTCTTTTAATAAAAGGGTCTCCATGCAGAGGTCTCTATTCCTTTTTGTGTAGTAGTGAATAAATTATAATTTTACAAAATTACGCATTAATGTTTTTTGATTTTATTGTATCTGTCATATATGTTGAGAATTGCTAATCCAAAATAAATATCATAAATGACTATACAAACGTGGCTTAAAAAAGGTTACAAACACATTCTTGAAACATAAAACGAGAATATTCAAAATGTTAAACTAAGTCGGGTCATTTCCAAATACATGGGTTCAAACTTAAAAGATGAAATTCAAACAAGGATATATACATAACAGAGAACTAAGAATTATAACAACCATAACAGAAGTTGCATTTATAAAAAACAATAAAACGTATACATGGATGAAACCTAACCTTTCTCTTTTTTATCAAAATAAAAAAAATCAAAATCTAACCTACTTATCAATATTGGATATGACAAGCTGACAAGGTATATAAAAAAATCCAGAACTCAAGACAATAATAAACCCAGAAAGTGGGTAAGAAAGATATGAAAGAGGAGATTGGGTTAGTTTTGTAAATATCTCCCCTCCTCCCGCGTCGGCACCCGCGAGTTGAATTCCTTTGTAATGTTAAAACTTTCCTTCACTAAACCAATGTAATTGAGATTACATCAAAAATGTGGGCCTGGTGTAATTTGGGGAATTACAACGAATTCGGCAAACCAAACACCCCCTAAGCAATAATAACCAAGAGGTCTTGTTAGACTTGTAAATTAAAAGAAATTACATGCAAACTTGAATTATTTAACTCAAGTATGTTTAGTATCTTACATATTTATATGCAAAACTAAGAGAAATGTGGCATTTTCGAAATGAGGGCCCGGTGCGACACACCACTTGCACACCCTTTGAGCCTCTCTTAGAAGTCGTAGAAAGAAGCCATAACTGTTTGTATTGATAGAGTGTTTGGTAACAAAGTTGTATAACTATAATTGCCAAGTTAGTAAGTTAAAAGTTAATTGCTAATAAATGCCATATTTTGATTTGAAGCGTTTAGAAAAAATAGTAACCCTAGTTGCTTATTGCCATTATTTATAAATTGTTAAACACTAGTTGCAAGTTCCTTCCAAACGTCATGTACGTTTGTTGCCAAAAAATATCCGTAGCATGTCAAACGCTACATATTACTAGATTTTTTTTAGTTTCATGTGTATACAATGTGTGCTCAATAATGAAATTTATGGCCTTTGTTAGCTGTAATAAAGCAAACAATTTGTGCCCCAATATTAACATATTCTTTATACTTGTTTTCAAAGAATTTATTAACTACGTTTAACAACACATATATTAATTTTTGCATATTATGATTTATAATATGAAGCTAACGAAAAGATACATAAAGCCCCACAAATCCTTAGTTTAGAAGTGGTGAAAATATGAACAGTTCATATTGGACATTTTTTTCTCATGTACCTCATGTTTATTTGTTTGAAGATTACGAGTTACATTTTTTTATATTTTTCTTTGTAATTTGTAATATTTCTTGCGTGTACAAATAATTTCGTGCTCCACAATCACATATCAAGCATCTTTTTCCATCTTTTAACAGTGCCCTTAAACATTTTATGATAGCTAATGATTATAACTCAGGATAAGGAGAAAAGATCAAAAAACGAATTGCTAACACAGTCAACATTTCAGAGAGCTTTACAAATAAGAGGCATCTAAATGACATTTTTCTGTTCTTGTTCTAATTGGTGGGGGGGATTAAAACAGCCATTGGGAGCTATTAGTTAAGTCAGTAATGATCAAGGTTATAAATAGCGTGAAGCGTGACGTAGCGGCATAGCCAAGCCTCAAGCTTTAGCGTGAGGCGTTGCGTCATAGCGTTTTTAAGGCGTGACTCAAAGCGGCAAAAAATATTTATTGAGTGGTCAATAGTAGTTAGCTACTAGGCTTAAAATTGAGTTATAGAGTTACTAAGCCCGAATCTCATGCAACCCAAATTATATATACTTGTAAATAAGCTCAAGTCCAATAAATATCTTAAAAAAATTCAAAAAACAAAATCTCTTAAAAGCTTCAAAAAAAGGCGCCACGCCTTGCGCTATAGCGCGCTATATCACACTTTATCACGCTTTATTATATGCCACGCCTAAAGACGACGCCTTGGCCTGTTTCGTAACGTGGAGGCTACGCTTCGCACAATGGCGCCGCTATAGCGCGCTATAGCGGCGCTATTTAGAACCCTGGTAATGATAGTATCTTTCGCATTCATCTTTCAAGTTAGCTTATAATGTTTTTCATGAAGTTTGCTTCTTGGCCTTCTGGGTTGTATTGAGATGGGGGAATAAGGTTTGGCATGGACCCGTTGAGGATAAAATCATAGAGTTAGGCGTTGACACATTTGGTGCTATTCGGTCGCGCTTTTTGTTGTGCATCACAAATCGACATTCTAATATTAACGTTGATTAGAAGTCTTAGCTGTGTATCCGATATAGTTTTTCTCATATATTAGAGTGAGGGGTATCATGGCATGCCATTCCCTCATTTTCAGTATCATTTCAGCGTCTTCAGTTTTAACACCAAAACACCGTTCCTTCATAACATGCCATTTGAGCCCCACACACTCATCATTTTTTTCTTCTATTTTTTCAAACAAACTAATTTATTCATTCAAATAAAAATACAAATTACATAAAAATACATTATAAGTATTACATTTAACTTTGATTTCCTTTACAATTTTTTTAGATTTGTTACTGACTATACAAACTTTCTTAAGTTTAAAGGTAAAGACTAAAATTTAACATTTTGAAATGTTGATAATGAAAAAAAAAAGAATTAAAAGAATAATAACAAAAAAAAGATGAGTTATTTAGTACTTTTTAAAACATAAGTAATATCTTTTTGGTTTTTTCATTTTTTTAGATTTTTAATTTTTTTAACAATGTTTTATTGTAAAGCTATAAAACTGAAAGTATAATACTATAATATTGTAATTCATCAATATTTATGTATAATACTATAGTTTATAACTTAATAAAGCTTGTTTGTAATTAATTATTGATAGGTTTTTTATTCTTCAAATTATTGTGAAAGTTCTAAAAATAATAATATTGTATATGTGAAATGATGTGGTTTTGGTCAAAAAATTGTTCCCGAATAGGATACCTTTATAAGATACCCGACTAGTACGAGGCGAGTTTGAGGAATTATCGCGTACCAACAGAGCGCCCGATTAGATACCCGATAAGGATTGAGGCGGGTTTAAGAAAGAATTTGGTAATCAGGTTTCGGGACAGGGATGACTGCCGAGCCCAAACCCGACCCGTTACCATCTCAAAAAAAAATTAAACTTTTTTTATAAAAAGAAAATTAATTTTTTTTAAATTGCTTCGTATAATTTTTTTTAATTATTGCTCGTAAACTGAAACCGAAATAAATTTTAATTTTTTTTTTTTTGAAATTTATAATAAAAAAAATTACAGTCTGCTGACTTATAGACTAAGCTCCTTCGGCATACTGGTATTGTTTCCCTTGGGCCTATTTTCGATGATGCTTTGTCTTTAATACATCTAGAGACTGGCCTTTTGAGTAATCCAAGAGAGATCGATGCCCCCAAACTCATGAAGAAAATGACAGATATATATTTCACAAGGGTTACTAAAATTCAGAGTCCAATTTTCTTTATCTTCTCGACAGATGTGGCCCTTGTGGACTTCTCATGGCAGATCACACCTCGACGGCTTTAGGACGATCCCAATTTTCCGGGTTGGGGAAAACTATGAATGGTAAGACTTATCTTTGTGTTTTGTGTTACCGGTTAGGGATCCCCTTATTTTCTGGTTCGAAGCCTTGTTCAGCCTGTTCAAGGGTTTTCGTTTGGGATATTTATGGAGACCATGGTGTATCGTGTGCTGGGATTATTGGTATTAAACATCATCATAACGTTGTGCGCAATACCCTTGTCGACATATGTTATCGTTCTAAGATTTCAGCTTGTAAAGAGGTTGATATCGGGTTGGACGGGGGGCGTGACAAACCATTACGTGCAGCAGATATTTTATTTTACTCGTGGGATGAAGGACTTGATGTGTGTGTGGATCTGACTGGATCTTCACCTTTGACGCAAACCGGGATGGTTGATTTCGTACCCGGTCGGGCCGTAATTGATGCTGCACAACGTAAACGCAGTAAGTATATGGATAGGTGTGCGGCTATTGGATATGGGTTTCTTCCATTCTCTTTCTCGTCCTTGGGAGAATTAGAGGCAGACGCGGTTATCTTGCTGAAGCGCATCAGGAAGTTCTCCATAACTCAGGACATTGGAGCACGCGCAGCTATTCATATTTTTATAGGATTGGTTTCACTATTGCTAAAGGAGTGGGGGCTCAGATAGTATCTCGACTCCCCTCTAATTTTTTGTAAATCCTATGAATTTCTAATAAAGTGATGTTATTAATAAATAAAATAATAATAATAATAATAGAAAGAGAGAATTGCAAAATTGGTCCTTGTGGTTTGGTCAAATTGCAGAGGGGTATTTTAGTCATTTCAATTCAACCAAGGACCAAAAGTAGAACCAAACCTTAAAAATACGAACGTTTTTTGTAATTTCAAAATTCGACGGACCAAATCTGTAATTTGGCCAAACTAAAAGGACCATATTTGCAATTTACTCAAATTTTTATAAATAACTCCTTGTTATTTCAGATATTTTACACACTTCCAATGTCATTTTTACCTCAACAACTCTTATTTCTCCTTCATAAAAACCACTTTGAATCCCAACACCTTTGATTATTACGATATTTATTTTCAAGACGATTCTGCAGGGTTTTGAGGTTTATAAACAATTTCTAGCTTTCAGTAATCAAGAAGCCGGGGGTTTGGGATCGGGTCCTAAGAAGAAGACATACATACCACGTGAACGAGAAGAGGCGGAACAATAACTACTTGACGACTATTTTGACGGCTATTTTGACGACTAAGACACTCCTAAATACCCGAAACAAAATTTTAGGCGAAGGTATCGTATGAGTTCTAAACTTTAAAAAAAAATAGTCAATGCTATTACAAATTATGATGTTCAGCCTCTTCTGGAATGCTTTCATTTTTTTAAACGTTACGATGCTACCGGTCGTGCAAGTATTGGTCCTATTATGAAGTGCACATCCGCAATACGCCAATTGGCATACGACACAACACCCGATGCATTTGACGAGTACTTGCAAATTGTTGAACGTTGATCACAAGAATGTTTAGATAATTTTACTAAATGCATATATATTTTATACGTAGAAGAGTTTTTAAGAAAACCCAATTTAGAGGATATCCAAAAATATATATGCATTGCATGAAGAAAAACATGGAATCCCAGGAATGCTCGGTAGTATTGATTGTATGCATTAGGTTGGAGAAACTGCCCAAAGTCCATATGTTAGAGATACGGAAAAAGACTCGGTCGCTCCTAATATGTATTGCATAGCTCGTAGTTAAGCGTTTGATTCAATGTAAGCTAACCGGGCCAAATTCATGGGATACTAAGCCCATATCCAGCCTTATAAGACATATAAATATCCTCTCCATGCATTGGAGAGGGTGTTGGCTCATTTCATAATCTAATATTCTCTCTTTTGTTTCTCTCTCTAGAAGTGTCCAACCACTCTTTCTCTCTCTAAATTTCTTTCTTTCCTTTTTATAGATTGTTATGTGATTGATATTCTACAATTGGTATCAGTCGCCATGGGGTGATCGTGAGATTGTGTGTGTTCTTATCTTGTTTATATCGTTATTTTTAGGTATTTTTGGGTCTCGGGTTTCGAAAATTAAACCAAAGCTTTTTGTGTTTAAAAACCTCAAAGTTTATATTTTTAAGCAAGATCTAGACCTAGGATACTTAGTTGTACAAGAGAAATCAAGGTAAAACGTCAGGTGGTTTTTATAAGTTTTATAAGTTTTACGTATCGTGCGAAATAAGTCACTGTATGAATTGTGCGATTTATGTTTGAGTCGTGCGAAATAAGTTGTGTCATATTTGTGCGATTTATGTAATATTGTGCAAAACTGGTTGTGTAATACTCGTTCGAAATACGTAACTTTGTGAAGACAAAAACTCCTGCCAAAAATTGGTATCACTGTGCGAAAATATGTCTATGTAACAAGTGTGCGATTTATGTTATGTAATATGTGTGCGAAACAGGTTATGTAACAAACGTGCAAAATAAGTAATTGTGCAAAATAAAATTTTGTCCAAATTTCTTAAACCGTACGAAACATTACAACAACATAAACCGAACAAGACAAGACAAAGGACAAAGTGGTGCAAAACATTACACAGACATAAAACGTGTGAAATATTACAATTTTTAGCAAAAGTTATTTTCAACGGTTTGTCTTACTTTGTAAAATCCCGCGAAATACTTAGCTATTTTCTCGGTTTTCGTTAAGATTTGTAAAATCCCGTGAAATACCAAGTTTAATCACCTTCAACAAGATCTCTTTAACACAATTCTCCTTTATCACTGATCGATCAAATTTCTTCATTTCATATAACAATCATTTGAAAATGACTACATTAGCTGAACACATGATAGTTGCCGGTGCTGAGAACCATCCTCCTATGTTTGACAAGTCAATGTATAACTCATGGCAGAGTCGTATGTTGCTATACATCAAAGGAAAGAAAAACGATAGAATGATGCTTGAATCTATTGAAAATGGACCTCTTGTCTATCCGACTATTAAAGAAAATCGCCAAATTCATAAGAAGAAATATGTAGAACTCACTAAACAAGAACAATTTCAAGATGACTGGGATGTTCAAGCAACTAACATTGTTCTTCAAGGTCTCCCACCAGATGTGTATTCCCTTGTCAACCATTGTCAGGCGGCTAAAGATATCTGGACAGAGTCAAGTTACTTATGCAAGGCACTGAATTGTCATATTAAGAACGTGAATGTAAACTGTACAATGAGTTTGACAAGTTTACTTCAGTCAAGGGTGAATCACTTCATGAGTATTACTTGCGCTTTGTTCATGACAATGCAGCAAGTTCAGGTGAATACAAAATTTCTCAACGCTCTTCAACCATAATGGAGGAAGTTTGTGACTGATATCAAGTTAGCAAAGAATATGTATAATACCAACTATGATCAATTGTAAGCATATCTTAGTCAACATGAGGGATATGCAAATGAAGTTCGAATGCTGCGTGAAAGATATCTGGATCCTCTTGCATTGGTTGCTAACTATCAAACTCAGTCAAATTCTGCTCAGTATCCAAAATAGCTATCATCAATTCCTCAAACAACTCATTCTTCTCAACCATACTCACCAACTTATAAAGCACCTCATCATCCACAACCATACCAACAAAGATTTCAGACCCAACTCAATCATACACCACCATCAGTTCCTCAAAATTCGTATCCTACCCCTCCAATTTCACTACAACCACAAGCTGTGTTTCCCTAACTAGACTCAGGACTTGCTGTTCCATCATTTCTACCAGGTGATGATCCAATTGCTTGTCTAAACAAAGCAATGGCATTTATGTCAACTATGATGGCATCACATTTTCCTTTAACTAACAACCAACTCAGAACATCTTCCAATCCAAGAAACCAAGCTACCATTCAAGATGGAAGGGTTACTGTTCAACAAGCTCAAGGGAGACAGGGTTAGAGTTTTGCTGGTACGAGAACTACAAGAAATAAGGGAAATATTGATGCAGGTCAAGCAAGGATTGTTAAGTGTTATAATTGTCAGGGTGAAGGGCATATGGAAAGGCAATGCACTCAGCCTAAGAGGCCAAAGAATTCTGTATGGTTCAAAGAAAAGATGTTGATGGTTCAGGCACAATAATCTGGTCAGGTATTTGATGAGGAGCAATTAGCATTCTTAGCAGATCCTTGAGTTGCAGATGTTATAGCTACTCAGACAACAATTCCACTCAATGTTGCGTTCCAGACTGATGATCTAGATGCTTATGACTCCGATTGTGATGATATCTCTTCAGCAAAAGCGGTTCTTATGGCTAATCTTTCTAGTTACGATTCAGACGTCATCTCTGAGGTACTAGAACATGACACTTATCAAAATACTGATATGATTAATCAAAGTGTGCAAGAGACACAGTATTTTGAACAATCCCTTATTGATTATGTTCCAGATAACTAAATAACAAGTGATAGTAATATCATTTCTTATGAACAGTATCTGCAACAAACGCAAAATGCAATTGTTTAAGATACTAACTCTTCTGCGCAACAAGATTCTATGATAATATCTATGTTTGAACAGATGTCTGAACGAATGTCTAATCATGTAACTAATTAGGATAAGGTTAATCAGGAAACCAAAACTGTTAATGAATCCTTAACCGCTGAGCTTGAAAGATATAAGGAACGAGTCAAAACTTTTGAACAAAGACTTAATGTTGATTTGAACAGTCGTGAAAAGTTTATTGATTCACAAATGTATGAAATAATTTGTAATAGGAATGAACTTAAGCAAGAAATCGACTCACTAAAACAGACTCTTTTTAAACATGTCAAGGAAAAGGAATAGTTATTACAAGCATTTACTGTTTTTAAAAAGGAATCCAAAGAAAAAGAAAATAAATACATGGACAAGGAAAATTGGATTTAAAAAAAGATAAAGGAACTTGATAATATTGTTTATAAAGTAGGTCAATCTGCGCAAACGGTGCACATGCTAACAGAACTACAAAGTTTTTATGATGCTACTCATAAACAAGCTCTTAGTAATCAAAATCCGTTTTATCATAAGAAAGCTCAGCGGATTAAGCCAACGTTATATGATGGTTTTGTGATATCTAAGAAACATGATGTGTTTTCTGTGGTTGATGAAGAAGAGACGTTGATTTTAGAGGAAGAGAGTCGATAAAAAATGCTTGCAAAACAAAATGAATGACATGATTCGGAAAAAGAATGCTCTTAAGCAAGAAATTGACTCACTTAAATAGACTCTTTCTAAACAAGTCAAGGAAAGGGAATCGTTATTGCAAACATTTACTATTTTAAAAAAGGAATCCAAAGATTAAGTAAATAAATACATGGACAAGGAAATTGATTTAGAAAACAAGATAAAGAAACTTGATAATATTGTTTATAAAGTAGGTCAATCTGCGCAAGCGATGCACATGCTAACAGAACTACAAAGTTTTTATGATGCTACTCACAAACAAGCTCTTGGTTATCAAAATCCGTTTTATCATAAGAAAGCTCAGCGGATTAAGCCAACGTTATATGATGGTTTTATGATATCTAAGAAACATGATGTGATTTTTGTGGTTGATGAAGAAGAGACATTGATTTTAGAAGAAGAAAGTCGATCAAAAATGACTGCAAAACAAATGACCCAATTTCAAAAGAAAAGAAAATTAATATTTCTCCAATTAATTATTCCGAGTTGAATAAATTGTCTGAAGATTTTGGAAAATGTTTTGTTCCACAAATGCAATTGTCCGCAGAACAAGCTTTCTGGTTACAACTTTCAAACCCTAAGTCTGAACAATTTGTTGTCACACAAACACCAGTTGGAATTGAGGTTCCTAAAGAACTTTCAAAGATAAGTTTGGTAAATACAAGTTTTCAAAAACTAAAAAATCACCTTGCCAGATTTGACAAGGTGGTGAAAGTATGTTGTTCCCACTTAGTTAGTGAACAATAACTACAAAGTTATCATTAACTAACTCATGGCTAGAACGTAAAGTACATAATTTGTTCTCTGAAAAGAGTTTTGTACATAAATATAACTAATAAGTAAAAGACACAAAAATAACTTTTCAACGTTTTACTCTTTTTATTAAGAATTATACCCTATTGTATGCGGAACTACAATGGAGATTGAATGACAATGTGTGTGTGTGTGATCTCCTCACTAATAACTTTGCATAAACCTAAAGTGTTATGCAAAGTTAACTACTATGCTAACCAACTAAGCTTGCTCATGGACTTTGTAGATTTATAGGAGTAGATGTGAGTTTTGCGAAAGTACAACTTTGAATGCCACAAACTTAACACACTCCATACAAAGTTCTATTATACTACCTAGGAGGTCAACACCACATGGGTGGTAAACACTAATCCCCAATCCTAAACCGCTAGTACATTTGGACAGCTTCTGTCTTAGAACAACTTCTATTCTAGTAGGACAAATGCGCTTCTAAGTTCATCCCTGACAGTTTTTTTTGAACTTGTCTATCCCCTCTTTAGGATAAGTTGACCTTCTAGAGAATAAGAGCTTGGACTTATCTGCTTTTAAACTATCCCGCACCTATTCTTCAGGTCTCTTATCGTTTAGGTCTTTCTAGTTTGTTGAAGATGGTATGAGGGCTCAGTGATCGAATTTCCACCAACTCACTGAATCATCACCTTCTTCTTTGGCTCAGGCTTCATTCACTGAGTACCGCCTCACTGAATGCTAGAGTCTTTCTTGTAGACTTAGGCTGAGCATCTTGAAGGTAACTCACTGAGCGACTATTCACTCAGTGACCTTGAATTGTTAAAGGATAATTACACTTAGGTTATTTTGTATTCAAATCCTAAGTGAGGAATCAGTGGGCAATGAAATTGGCCCAACAATCTCCCCTTATTTGGATATAAATATAGCCTAAGTGTTTATCAGTGTGAGTGAGTAAATACAGCTTCTTCTCACACTGATTTATAGAAAGCCGTTTAAGGATACTGAGTTCAACCAAAAGATACTTCATTAAATGATTACAAGGCCCTATTATCTATTACAAAAGATAACAAAAATTACATCATAAGTACTCAGTTCATCTCATATCCAAGGGCTTCTAACTTGACTTTCTTTGGTTTGAGCTTCTCTTGATCAAGATGTTCAGCAATGAGTTTCTTTAGTTTTATCCTGAACCTTGCATTTTTAGGTAACTGAACCATAGAGGCAGCTACAAGATATGACACGAGAGCTTCTATCCCAACTTTGTCAATGTCACTCCATCTTTTAAATGCTTGGTCACCGAATTCATTAGTGAAGAAGATCCCATACTCAGGCTCTTTGATGACCATGTTGTTGACAAACGGAACATTTTCAGGGAGGGCTCGATTGCATTCCAATCCAGGATTTTTTTTCAGGCTCTAGTTCTATGTGTTTCCTCTTCTTTTTTAAGGATTTAGATGAGGCTTGTTCAGGAGCAAGAGCAGGAGCGGGGAGTGCTGACTTGATTCCAAGTTCCTTAGGGATTTTTCTTATCCTTTCATACATTCAGCTTAGTGATTTCATCAAGTCTTGTACAACTGCATTTTTCTTTTTAGGAATGATTTCCCTTAGTTCATCCAATTTAGAGATACCAAACGCACCAAAGGCAAAAGGATTTTTTTTTTTAGATTTTATGTTATTTTTATGACATCAAAGTTCCCCCCCCCCCCCCCCCCCCCCCTCTAACATCAGTACCTCTATAGACTGTTATGACAACTGCTGGTCCTTATGGATGAATTTTAATATCAGTGATAGTCTCAGGTTTCAGTCTGCTATTGATGGTCTACATGTAGCTTTTAAACTTGTGTTTACCGAGTTCAAGAGATTTTCTAACCTTCTCAGTGTGTTCTCTTTTGAGGACCTGGTGTTCAGCATCCTGAGCCTTTTTGAACTTTTCACTTGTTTTGGCACTTGCAATTTTCTTTGGGTCAGTCCATCTTATCAGCCCTCTTTTTGCACCACTTTGATTACTTCAGGCTTGGATATAGCAAGAAGTCTTTCTTCCTCAGCAGCTTTCTTGAGTTTCTCTTCTTTGTCCAAGTAAGGTTGCATTTATTTGTCACTGAGGTAGTACATCTTCCCATTTATCATGTAAGGAACTTTAATTTCTTCATCAGGATCAGGGAGAACAATGGTTGATGCAGGCACTAGTTTCTTTAAAGGATCCTCCTCTGACTCATTTTCAATCCCCTTTTCCTTTATCAATTCTTAGAGCTGCTTGAGAACTTTCAGGATGAGTGGTTATTTTAGTGATTGGTTAAGCTTGAGTTGATGGGACTTCAGTAGGTTGGATTGATGATATTGGAATTGCCAGTTTTGGGTCATCAGTCTCCCCCTCAGTGTGAAAAGGAGGTTCTTTAGTGGTAGTGTTGGTTGCATTTCCCCTCAACATTTGCTAGAATGTGAGTGAGAGCAAGTGTTGGAGTGACACTGCCTAAGGATTGGCCTTTAAAGACTTCATACATCTCAGTCATTATAGGATTGATGGAGTGTGGGTCTTCTTTAGGAGAGGACATGCTATATTGGATGTGGTTTTGAGCCCGTTCAAGACCTGAAAGTCTTGAGCCAATATTCCATGCCATGTTGGTAGAAGATTTGGCCCAAGCAGCTAGCTCTTTATCTTGTTTGAGAGCATAAGCCTAAAGAGTATTCATAAAAGACTGAAGATCAGTTATATTTGTGGAGAACTTGGTGAATGACTCAGTGGCTTTACTAATTTTCTTGTTGATGACAGAGTCATCCTTAACAGCATTATTGATTTCTTGGAGAAGCTCAGTGATGATATTAAGGCCTTTGTAGAGATCATTGATAGTATTGCTGCTTTTGTCAAGAGAACTCATAGAGGCTTCTACAAACTTATCAGTCTGATCTCTGTGAGCAATGTTTTCATTATAGTAGTCATCATTGGATGCTTTGAAGGGTCACAAACTTAACCGCGGCTTCTCATGCTTTCTTATTATCCACAGGGATCTTGCAAATAGTGCATATTGACATCTTCCTAATATACTTAACCAATTGGCGTTCAGTAAGTGGAAGAATGTTGTCATATTTCTTGAGAATGTCATCACATGAGGAGTCAGTGTCTGAAGCTTCAGTGGATGGAGCATGAGATGACTGAGGCTTGTCTGCCTGAGATGGAGGAGACTGATGATGTGTTTCAGCTAGCATCCTGAGGTTCTTCATCTATTTCTTCACCAGCTCCTAAGATATCCTCCTCACTTTCTTGAGCTTCATCATCAGATAAGAGAAAGGCTCTCACATCCACAATATGTTAGATAGGACCAGAGTTAGAGTTTCCAAGTCCCCCTTCAATGCAAAGGCTCCCTTTATCTTTGGAAAGGGACTGGTACCTAAATCTAGTGACAAATGGGTCTGGCACCTGGTACTTAGCACTAGTCCCTGAGAGATCAGTAACAGTGGGGTGGATTGGTTCTATATCAGCGGGTGGTATGTTTCCCCCTGAGTCTTTGTCCCCGAGTGACCCTTCAGGACGCGATGTGGTTTTAGCCGTGCCTTCATCAGAAGTCGTAAAAGTTAAGTCTCTGTCAAGGGGTTGAATGTTTCCCCTTGAGTCTTTGAGATGAGTAGCAGTACCCTCAGGCAAAGGTTTGGATTTACGAGTGCCCTCATCGAGTATGGAAGGAAATCCTATACTAGCGAGTTGTATGTTTCTCTCTAGATCTTTAGGATCCGGTACAGTGCCCGATGAGACTAAGTGGGATTGTTCAAAACCCTCTGTTGGCTTGGGTGGTGTTACCTTGGTCTCAGTGGGTGGCTTTTTAGACTTAGGCATTTTTCTCTTCTTAGAGAGTGCTCCTGGAACCTCAGGGCCATGTGACTTGGGTAAGATTGAAGTCACAGTCTGAGATTTCCTTTTCTTTGGCTTTGTAGCCAAAAGAAGTGGAGACACTGAATCCTTCTGACTGTTTACAACAATCATATGGGCCGTCAATTCAATGCCAGTGACTTTGGATGGGTCCTTTGTAAAATTAGAGTTACTCAGGATGCCAGGTAAAAACCCAAAATTTTCATCTTGAGTGTAGTCAGAACCTAGTAACACTTGTAAAGCACATGAGATAAACCTAAGGTATGAAACGTATTTTAGCCTAGACTTATTCAATAGCTTGGTTACGAGATCACTGTAAATGATCTCCCCTGTGTCAACCTCAGTCTCAGTGATGAGACAATAGGCTAAAAGCTGCTGGATGGAGTTCACTTGTTCAGTGGGGGAGTAGTTCCCGCCGAGAACTTGAATCATAAAAGTGAACAGAATTCTCCAAGCCACAGGAAAGGAGTTTTTCATGACTGGGGTTTTGTCCAGGTAACTCGGATTGATGGCAATTTTGCCCAATTCTTTCTTAACAACCTCAGGTGTAAGATGAGCCACATATTTACCATTATTATAATCAAGGACAGTGGATGAACAGAAGGTGTTAAAGTCAAGGGTCAAAGGTCTTTGCCTATTTAAAACTGAAAACTTAATGAGGAATTCCCTGAGTGGGCGTTGTTCAGTCTCATCAGTTGATGGAAAAGGGTCATAGGCAACTACAGTGCTCCAAAACTCCTTGAGGAAGTTCTGATAGACCACTGAGGAACAATTGGTAAAAGCTTTTCTCAAAGGACAATTTAGCAG